>VZRE01001874.1:0-61578 GCA_013396775.1 Cephalopterus ornatus
AAGACCCAAAGGGGTACCGATAGACTTTTAGTATAACCACAGTGACTGAAAAAAAATCCAAGCAATTATCTATCCTACCTAGCCTCTCAAAAGACCCTTCTGTTGTAGGATTGTTGCGAGTCAAAGACCAGCAAGTGCCAACAGCCACTACAACGATACACAGACGACAGCACAGGATGAATCGAGATGCTGTGGTCCCCATCCATAAGTTGATTCAAAAGTTAGAAAGCCAAGGGGTGGTCAGTAAAACTCACTCACCCTTCAATAGCACCATCTGACCTGTACGTAAATCTGATGGAGAATAGAAATTGACTGTGGACTATCGTGGCTTGAATGAAGTCACACCGCCGTTAAGTGTTACTGTGCCAGACATGTTGGAGCTCCAGTACGAGCTGGGGTCCAAGACTGGTCATTTCAGCATTTCAGTAGCTTTTCCTTTCTTCCTTTCCCTTGTGTTCATAGAGGGGGTGGGGGGAGGAAAGACTGCAAACTATAAGGTTTGAACATTCAACGGAAAAGTCTAATCCAAACCATTACACAAGACTATTCTACAACAAAGCCAAATTTTCTTTGATGTTCTTCTTATGTTCTGAAGGCATTTTCTTTGTGTGCTTAGATGCACTGTAATCTGAATAGATAGACAGAAGGCACCTTTAAGTCTTTTGTGACTTAACTATGGTGAGGGAGTGGGCAGTCTTCAATTCGTCCTAAAAACCCTAATAAGCTGGGAAGGTTAGTCATAACAAATAATGGTCTAGTCAGGCAGATTATATTGAGATCATTTATAAAGGTCAAGGTAGTGAGTAAAGTCATACATAAGTTTCTGATTCCTGTTAGTTCTGTTCCTGTCTATTGACTATATGATTTATTAATGAATAAATAATCTGATCAATAATAATGAGAAGTCTCTTTATCCTTCTTCCCACTAGAGTTTCTCCCCATTGTGTTTCGTTCTGGCTCTTTATGGCTCCAAAGCTCTTGTGTTTCCAGTGCTCAGTGACCCACTCACAACTGAAAATTAGGACATGCTCTCCCAGAACTGGCGGCAGGGATCACCAGTCATGGGGTCATATTGGGAAATGCAATCTGTGACATGGAGCATTCTCATGCTGAGGATATAACAACGCACATTTCTCTGATGGTGCATAGTTTAGCATTCAGTGAGGATCATTAAGAGCACTTTTGTAGGGTGAAAAGGTGCTGAGCGTTCTATGTTAGCCCAGTGCATGGAATTCAAGTCATTTTTCTTCTGAAGTGGAATCAGTATTTGTGTTAAAATGTCACTGCTTCCTCAGTGCTTTCCTCAGTGCTTGATTCAAATAAGTCTCTATTTGATATTTCCTCAATTTGATAGATACAAATTTTTGGACTCTTTTTATCTGCAAAAATCTGTGGTCTGCCAGTGAGACCTTTTACATGAAAGATTCCCCAAATGTAGTATGTTGCTATGTGGTATTTTTCCCTGCACTACTACTTAATCATCAAAATTATGTTTATATGCACAATAGGGTTTATATTTTTCATCTAAGTTTTATTGTATTGTAAAAGTATTTTGCCAGCTAAAGAAAAAGAAAGTTTTCCAGGGTTTTCTGAACTTGTTTTGTCCACAAGACCAGTTTATCATTCATCTGAGTTGATGATTCAGACTTTCAAGGTTTTTTTTAACTTGTCCTACAATGTAGCACCAAAAAGCTGTTGTACTTAAGAAAAGACTTCACGAAGATTAAGTGTTCTTAATCTTGCTTATGGTGTCAAACATTGAAGAAAATACCAGATAATGCAGATACAGCTACATTCATAAGCATTGATCATTCTTTTGCATGTGTAAAGGTATCCTTCATTCACAGAACAATAAAAGAAATCCTTATTCCTAAATTTTATGCAAAGCTTGGAATAGATCTAATACCTTCCCTATATTCTTGGTATTTTCTTTTTTTCATTATTTACTCTTGCTCTCAGGCCTACTAAAAAGTTATATCTTTCCCCAATTATATATCAGAACCTGTAAATTTATCAGGTAAGTGCCTAGGAAATCAGACTTTTTTAGAAGACCATAAATGTTGTCTTTTTAATATTTTCAACCTTCCTTGTCTAATAACAGCAGTCCCTTTATCACTCATCATCCAGATTACTGAGAGTTACAAATGTTTAGGCCAAGGAGTCTCAACGGTTATAGAAATATAAACATTGATTTACCATGCTGTCCCTTGGGAGAATAGTCTGTCTATAAGCCTGGTAAAGTAATAGGGAAAGAGAGGCTCTGCTCTGAGAGTTTCAGTGAACATTTTCAAATGTCTACTTGAGCTACAAAGCCAAAAATATATTCCTATGAAAATTGAAAGTGACAAAAAAAATACTTCTTGTAATTGTATTTCAAAGTGCTGGTCAGATTATTTGTTTACTTCTTAAGCTCCATTGAATTTTACTCTCTCTGTACAAAAATAATGTATTGTAGCATCCAAAACATCTTGAATGTAATTGCTTATCTTACTTTAATTAATGTAGCCTAAAATGTTTAACTAATCTGGAGATTTATTTGAAATAGTGTAACTGAAAATTAAGTTTTGAGAACAAAAGGAGAAAACAGGAATAGAAGGAATTAGAAAAACTCAAATTAATTTGTTCTGTAGATGAATTGATTTTTATTCCATTATTTACTTTTCTATGATCCTTGCCAGCAACCTTGATTTTATTTGTGCAGAAGAAACATTTTACCAGCTATATGGCTTGCTCTTAATGGCAACAGTAAGAAGAAAATATCCACAAAGAAATTAGAAATACATTTATCACTTTCCAGTTTAAGATCCCATAGCACGTAATAAACCTTTATTAATTAAGCTTCATTCCCAATCCTATGAAGATAAGCACATTATAAATTTTATAATTTATAGATGGGAAAACTAAGCCACAGCATGCTGAAGACAGCTGGATACCACTACACAAAACATGTCATCCTGACACAGCAAGAGGAACCTGGGGCCTGTTTTGGGTTCTTTATGTAATTGGTGACACCTTTGCTGGCTGTGCATGAGGAACTGCTGGTTTAAAAAGTCAGCCCCTTGGTTCATTCATTTCAGACTGGTATAAGCACTTACATCAAAATGCACAATGTTGTCTGGTGACAGGACTACAATCACTAATGCATTATCTACCAAAAAACAGTTCCTCCCTGTTTTGACCTCCTTTCATGAGATACCACAGGGTTGTGTTCACTCAGCTTTTGCCTTGTAAAAGTGAGATATTCTTTTAAAGAAGTACAGCTCTGTAGCTCTGTTTTAATTTCCGTACTGATTTTTTCCACTCATTTAAATTTCTTGTCCATCCAAAATTTTTCAGTGAACAGAGAAAGGAAGGAGCCCCCCCACACACCGTATTTTAGATTTTAAAAAATGTTCAAGCAAGATGAAAATATTTTCTAGATTTTTGTTTGCTTTGTTTATAAATCAAGAGATTTTAAAATTGTCATTAGGACACAGTAAGGTAGTTTAACTCAATTTAGCAATGAAGACAGTGTTTTTCCAAGCTATCAAGTTAGTGCCTTATTAAAATCCCAGTGGCACTGGAGTATCTGAGGTGGGGAAAAAAAGGTTAAACTGCATATCAACTACTGAAGGGAGCTGAAAGGATGTAGAGCCCAATTAAACCTTCAGCATTGCTCTCGCTCATAAACACTTGCTACTTTATTCCCTCTGGAACACATTTCGAGGCAGCTAAAGTGGGAACCCAGCAAGAACCTTTTCATGAGATCTCTGTTATTGAGCCTCAGGTCCAGCCCAGTCCTTCTGGGTGAAAGGCTTCATACTCCCTCTCTATTAATCATCATCTGGCCTTCTAACACCTGGGACTGACTCCAACTCCCACTGTTGCTATATTGACAATATTCCCTGTTGATTTCCTCATTTTCTCAGCCAAGGCTAGAATGACCTCTTTAAAATTCTTTATAAACGTCAGTAATTGCTGCATCAAACTTCAATTCATTACTTTCCCAGGCCTCATGTATTTTGATGATATGAAAGTTGACCGCATTTACATGCAAATTGAAGTTTTATATTAATAAGGGCCAGTAAAAAGAGATTGCATGGTAATACTCCATTATGACTTTTAAATACATTTGCCCATGTCTCGACTTGGCATTAGCATGGTCAGACCATGAGGAAATCATGTTGGTCTGATTGCAATTTTGTTTTCCAATTGAAAGTACAATTTCATCAGGTTTCCCTGTCATTTCTAATAATGACTTAAGTTTGCTTGCTAAATTGAAGAATTTCTCTAGGCCTCTATATGGGCTGGGAAACAGGTGAGGAGACAGCTGCTTCTATATGAAGTGCTTCATTATGAACTACCACTATATTCGACCCCATAAGGCTTGTTTTATGATAGAAACAAAATTACTGAAGGTCTAGTGCAGCTGAGATTGATTATCTTAAGCATATTAACTTTTAACATAGAACTTTGGAAGCACAACAGTTCATCTGTGAACAAGTCTTTAATACGCTGATCAGAAAGTCCTTAACCTTTTAGACTGCTTTTTCATTGTTTGGTCTTAGATTTTATACACTTCTTTCTAGCTGGAAAAGAAATAAAACAACATTCTGCGAAAAAGGAATTATGTATGTTAATGCAAAAATTCAAGAAATCACTTTTCTACATACATACAGTTAGGAATCCTAGAAAGGATGTAATCTCAATACTAAATCCATGACCCCATGAAATAATATTCATGTTACTGATTATACAAACCTAATTTGATTTCTCATTGGACAATCAGGAAATTAAAAAATCTTGCATAACAGTGACTCGTTACAGAAGAATTAAAAAAAAGAAAACGTCCATATAGCTCTAATACCATAGATATTCCTACATACTGTTAAATGTACCTTTTTGGGGTGGTTCCATAAAGACCAATAATGCTGCCAAGGAGTAATAGCAAAGTACAGTTATAAGGTGTGCTTGTATAACAGTATATATGATACTGTGTTAGAAATCCAAGCAAAAATGCAGCAAGTTTATTTGTTTGAGGCTTTTTGTACTCCAAGACCCCTCAGGGTCAGTGGGATTACCAAGGAAGCACATACATAAGGGCTTGTTTATGCAGACTCTTGCTTTCATCTATAATCTTCAAAGAAGCAATAGGTGACATTCCTTGAACGTGCACGTTTGTCATTGCAATAATTTTGGAAATAACTGATATGGTAGAGCTGGACTGCACACTTGCTACTTAAAAATTAAGCTGTGATCCAGCAGTACCTTCTGCTTAGGCCGATTAGGTTAGATATTAGGAAGAAATTCTTTCCAGAGAGGGTGATCAGGCATTGGAATGGGCTGCCCAGGGAAGTGGTGGATTCTCTGTCCCTGGAGGTTTTTAAGATGAGACTGGATGTGACACTTAGTGCCATGGTCTAGTAACTGCGGTGCTGCTGGATCAAGAGTTGGACTTGATCTCAGAGGTCCTTTCCAAACCGACTGATTCTATGATTCTATGATCTCTCCTGTTTATGCAAAGTCTCATAGACCTCTGTCAACTCAGAGAAGGATTCAGGCTCTTCTTATGTGAATCCTTACGTGGATATTGGAGTTGGAATTAATACTTCAATACCATTTATATCTACTCAGAAATGTGCCTTACTCAGGCCAAGCAGTTGGATGATAAAGCTCAATTTTATTAAAACACTTCCTCATTCTTCTCTTTTATGCCAGATAAGTTTTCAACAGCAGCTTGAATAGAGAGAGGTCAATGAGTGTATGATAATACCATAACATTTCTTATCAGTGTTTGTAATAAATATTGATGCTGGCAATTTTTTAACTTATCATTCCATCATGTCAGTTGCCGCTATTTGCTACCAAAATACAGTATTATGAATTTATTTGATAGTTCTGCCTTCCAAACAAAAGCAACAAGTAAATTGCTCATCCTAATAAAAAGTCTAGTCATTAGGGTTGTCATATGACTAAAGCTCTTTTAGTCCAGTACACAAGAGATCAGAGCCTGCTTCAAAAGTTCCTCAAGCCTTGTTAGTAGCTTGAGTATAATAAAGATCAGAACGAATCTTCAGAAGTACTCTTTGCTCTGCCTATGTCAGCCTGAAGATTCAGGATGAGAAATCTTTGCACTGAGTGATGCTAATTCCCTCCTTCCTAATCAAGTACTGTATGTGGCTGTTCCATCTTCCTGGACGCAGTGGGAAAATAGAATTCTTGCCTCTGAAAAATCAGTTCTTCAGGCCTTTGAGAGGTGTTTTCCTTGTCTTTTTAGTCTCATTTATGGTAAATTGAAAGAGCAGAATTGATAGTGAGGATTGAGAGAGTTTTTCTTTGGGAAAGTATGGAAAATGTAATTATGCTTGATTTCTACTGAAAATGATTTTGTTGTTTAAATAGAAAATAATTTGTCTCGAAATACCTGAATAAGTCAGTGTTCATAAATACATATATGTGTTTATAAAATGGCTAAAAAACTCTGTAAATCATAGAATCATAAAATTGTTTAGGTTGGAAAAGATCTTTAAGACCATTGAGTCCAACTGTTAAGTAATCTTCCTGAAGAAATAAAGTCTGTAGATAATATGCTACCTTAAAAAAGAAAGATCACCAGTAATTGCAGTAGTAATTAGGCATGTCTACTGATGATCATGGTAGGGTAGATTTCAGGACATCAGAACTGTTTTACAGTTAAGGTATAAAAAAAGATTACAGAACTGCAAGACAAGTTAATGAAGATGATAAGTAAAATTCACTATTTCTCTCATGTTCTTTTTCCTCATCTACCGTGTAAGACTATCAACAGGAAATCCACAAAGTACAAGCAGTCTGTATAGGAACTGAAGGAATGCTGAAGGAAAATGTAGCAGGATCAGGTAAGTGTTTCAGAGCCTAAAGAGGGTAAGACTTAGCTTATCTGTGCAAATGCAGACTGTTATTAAAAAGAATATCCAGACATCATGACTGAAGCCATAGTTAATATGATACAGAAAACTTTAATTCCTTCTTCTTGAAACTGTAAGGAGTGAAAGGCAGAAGGAGCTGCTCAATAGTGTTTTTTTTTTTTTTCAAAGCTATGTTAATTCTCAAGGAAGTTGACACAATGTAATTCCAAAATTTTTACCTTGGACATATATTTCTGATGATATTTGTGAGATTTTTCATGGAGATACAAATAATTACTACAAAAAGTCAATAGCAACTTAAAACCAAACAGGCATATAAATAACACTTCGCTATGTGAGAAATTTAAAGGAAAATGGGAAAAAGAATATAAAGATGTATATTAGAAACTGGAGCTGAAGGAAGAGTACATAACCTCATACCAAGCACCAAACAGATAATGATCTAGCTTGTTGTTAGTACATTTTACTGTTCTAGACTAAATAGTACCATGATTTTCTCATTTCACAGTAGTCAGGACTGCTGTCTCCCACACTCTGTACAGAATCATATAATTTAATCAGATTATTCCTATGTGTTTATTGTAATACTAAAACTCCTCTGAAGATCAGTTCCAGAGGTCTGCATCCTCGTGAATTAATTACTAACCCAAAATCTGGAATGACATCAATAAGGACGAGTCCAGACTCTCTATCTGATTTCTGAAGTGTGTCAAAGCACTGAGGTATTGATACTATGCTCAGACTCTGAAGACTGAGGGAGAAGTACACTGTGTATTGTAGTTGCACTCTAGTGTTTCAGAAATGTAAATTAAAAAGAGGTTAAGGTATTATATATGTGTTACTATGCTATGCATAGTTTAGCAGATTTTATGCAATTGATCTATGCATTGTTCCAAGAGAGATTTGAATTACTTGGGAAGAATTAAAGACTGTTGAATCAAGAAAGATATAGGAATAATGCCTTCCAAGAGATGACAGGAGGAAATTTGTTCTTCAGGCTAAGAAACAGAGATAATTTATGGAACTATCTTCAGTTACACTAAAATAATGTAACATAACAGCAAAGTAGAAAGAGAGAAATTATTCTTAATGTTTATTGAGCATGAAAGAAGTAAGGTATTAAACTGCAGCAAGAAAAATCAAAGTTGGACATTGGGTGGGAAACACAAGAAGGTAGTGAGAAATATTGGAATACAGTGCCTGGGGAGGCTGCAGAAGTCCACCATTGGACCTGTTAAAGAACAGATTAGGTAACACTTGTTGGAAAAGATTTACCTGCCATTGTTTCAGGATCTGCCCATGAGACTGTATTACACGGTTTCCTAAATGCTCTCCAGTCTGTTTTGCTAAGAGGAGTCTATAAAGTTTTAGGTTAATGTAATGAAGAACACAGGTATTTCTACTGTCTAACTTTGATTAAAACTCTTTATAGTATCTCAGACATTTCTTATTATTGTTTGTATTACTTACCATGACTTATGTGTTCATTTAGTATTTGTTTACCCCAAAATTTTATGATAGTCTTTCTTTTTCATGTGGACTAGGAAATCAAAAATATAACTTGATAAACAAGTATTAATGGATTTTAGAATTAACTTTGCAAAAATTTCTGTAGCAAAAGCCAGAAATGTCTGGTGGGAAGGAAGAAAAGTACTATAAAAGTTTATACAAGACATTGTCTCCAAATTACCCCACCATTATTTCTCACTTTCCATTGAAAAAGGAAAAGAACTTGGCACATTATCTAAATATCTGGAGGACTATGTCATTCTGATATCTGCTACTTTTGGTTGCAGTTTAGAGCAGACATTCTTTCTTTTTTTTGAGGGGTGGGGGGATGACGTGGGGGAAAGTTGGGGATGGTGGGATTCAAGGGGCTATGAAGAAAAACAGCAGCACCTGTGTGTAGTGAGGTAGAAGAACCATGAGAAAGTGCTGGATGGCCGCACTCGATCACATGTTGCCCTCTGTCTCAGTTCTCCAGAATATTAATTTCCATTATAGTATATTTATGTATTAAAAGGTTATGTGGGTAGGTTTTTTCATTTGGTTTTGGTTTTGTTTTTTTTGGGGGGGATTATGTAGACCAATAAGACTACTTGTTCCTTTGTGGAGAAAGATAAATGGAAGGTTTTTTCATTCTCTGTCCTAACTGATTTATATAAGGACAGAACCAGAATTACCCCCTATACGGAAACAAGGAAGTATATATTCATATTCATATATTCAGTTCATATTCAGTTGAAGCAGACAGAAGTTGCTTTAAAAGTAGTCAGTGTGGGCCATGATAGCTATTTATTTACATTCATCTGGCCTTGTTTTTCACCTTAAAAGAGCTGTGGTGAGTCAGAGTCTACTGCAGCATCCCATACTTTTATTCTATGTTAATGCTCAGTTTTCTAGCCTCACTGTGCTCCGTATGCATCAATCTGGAATGTGGAGTAGTTCTGACATGAAACTTCTCTTAGCAAACTGATAGAATTCTTAGCTATACTATTGCAACCAGCTTTTCTCTCCCTTTTTTGAAAGTAGAGAAAGATCAAATTTGTAGCTGCTCTTTGGTTTTTTTTTTTTAATACTATTTTTAAAAAAATTTGCATAAACTTTTATTATCTACAGAAAGTTAAAACAGAATGAGAAAAAGCATGTTGATATCATATTTACCTATTAAACTAGACAGAAACATGCTTATCTGCTTTGTGACAAATGCAGCTTTATTTTGAAGTATTTTGCAAAGGCCATGACTATGATTCATCACCTGATTATCAGCTGTAAAGGCTTTTATTAAATACCATCCCCATTCAATCATTCATCGTTTTCATATGAAAATAATAAACTATGACTATTGCATGCATAACTCTTCAGTACTGTAAAGCAGAGGGCTGAAGCATGTTGTCCTTCCTATGATATTTCAATTTAAACATGGCTGCATTGCAGTAATGTCACATCTCGTTTACACTGTGGACTTGGTGGTAGACAGGGATCATTACAGGGGGAGCAGTGAGAAAAATACATTACACACTCGTCATAACCATAAAAGAAACTAAAGAGAAAGAGACATACTGATGCACATGCAGCTTTTATAATAGAACAGAAGAATAGGATTGCGCTGAGAAATGTACAAAGGCAGTAAGTTTAGAGGAGAGTTACCACAGCACTAAACTGTCAAGCTTGAGTCAAATGATATTACTTCTGACACCTCTGGCTACAATACAGTGCTTTCGGATTCAATTTCTCTACTTCTTTTTGGTTGTTGCAGTAAAGGCAATTCCCTTGTGCTTTGATTGCTGAGATTATCCTCTTTGATATAGCTTCCCCTTTCCTTTTCTTTCCCTCCTCTTTTCTGTACTAGCATTATGGGTGTGAACAAAGATTATGCAGACTGCATTTTTTTGGATAAAGATTAATTTTGATTATTACTTAAGGATATCCACCTATAGAAAACCTAAATTCAGTAGGTATCTCATTTTTATGTGTCTATATCACATAATTACAGAATCAATTATGTTGGAAAATACCTCTGACCTTGTCAAGTCCAACCTGTGACCATGTCAATTACACCATGGTTCTGAGCGCCATGTCCAGTCTTTTCTTAAACACTTCCAGGGACAGTGATTCCATCACCTCCTTGGGCAGTTCATACCAATATCTAATCACCCTTTCTGTGAAGAACTTCTTCCCAATGTCCAACCTAAACCTTCCTTGGTGCAGCTTATGACTATGTTCTCTCATCCTGCTGCTAGTTGCCTGGAATAAGAAACTGACCCCCACCTGGTAAGACACTCCTTTCAGGGAGTTGCTCAGAGTGATAAGTTCACCCCTGAGCCTCCTCTTCTCCAGGCTAAACAACTCCAGCTCCCTCAGCCACTCCTCATAGAACTCACGCTCCAGACCCTTCACCAGCCTCGTCCTTCTCCGGACCTGTTCCAGCACCTCCATGTCCTTCCTAAATTCAGGGGCCCAGAATTTGACACAGGTCTGGCCTCATCAGTGCTGAGTACAGGGGAAGAATCACTTTCCTAGGCCTGCTGACCCCACTGTTGCTGATACAGGCCAGGATGCCATGCTGGCCCATGTTCAGCTGGTTGTCCATCAGCAATCCCACGTCCTTTTCTGTTGGGCCGCTTTCCAGACACTCTGCTCCCAGTGTAGTGCTGCATGGTGTTATTGTCTTTCATGACTGTATTTCCCCCATGTTCAATAAAGAATGGAGGTTTTCCCTGCCTCTCTTTTTGCTACTAATGTATTTATAAAAACATTTTTTATTATCTTTTACAGGGCTAGATTAAGTTCTAATTGAGCTTTTATGTCTCTAATTTACTTTCTGCATGACCCAAGAACTATCCTTAAACACTTCCTGAGTTGCCTGACCCTTTTTCTAAAGATCAGACACTCTCTTTTTTTCCCGATTACCTGCCAAATTTCCTTGCTCAGCCAGGCCAGTCATTTTCCTTGCCACCTCATCTTTTGCCACATCGAGATGGCCTGCTCCTGCACCTTCAAGGTTTCTTTCTTAAAGGATGTCTAGCTCCTTTGTTTTTAAGGCCTGCTTCTCAAGGGACTTTCCAAATGTCCTGACCAGGCCAAAGTCAACCCTCTGGAAGTCCAGGGTAGAGGTTTTATTCATGCCCCTACTTACTTCACCTAGTATTGAAAACTCTCATCTATGTTCACTATGCAGAAAGGCAGCCTCTGACCACAACATCCCCCACCACTTGCTAAGAGCTGAGGGTTTTCCTTGTTTATAACACTTGAGTAAAATAGTCTTGGATACCATTTTATTAATCAAAAGTACAAGAAAAGCTATTTGCAAGAACTTCAAAATTCTATAGCATGGAGCAGACTAAGAAAGGAAAATAAGAGAATTAACTGCTAGAAGATTTGGTACATTTTTAACTGGCATTAGCCAGTATACGAGCATAGAAATGTAGTAGAAGACTTGTCAACAAATTCTGTTCATACTATTACAGGTGCTGAATTATAAAAATGGTCTCGTAGAAATATTGATGTCATCTTAAAAGCAGTGTACTTGAACTCTTGTTGATGTGGTTCAAATGCGATTTTGCTAATGGTTAATGATGTACACTAATTTCCAGATGAAATTTACTCCTCTTATGGTTTATAAGTCTGTTGTTTTCTGCCAAAATCATTCTTGTTCTTTAGCATAAGCAGTTCCTCTTCCTCCTTTATTTATTACAACAATTTGTTTGCTCTTTATTGGCAGTGATTGTGCCATCTTATTTTTGGTAGACTAAATAAACTGAACTCCAGTGTGTTGAACAATGGATCAAGAATCACAGCTCTCCAAGATACCTCTACATAGTGCTCTTGTTTTCAAATAGGATAATAGCTACAGAGAACAGAGTTAGAAGACTAGTCACAAAGCATAAATAATTGAGTTTATAATCAGTTTTATTTCCATCTTGATTATGTTTTCTCCCAGTTGGATAAAGTTAGCAGAATACATTCTGTATCAATTTTGGTTTTCATTGTTTGTTTTGGGATGCATAGATTATCCCCTCCAGTAATATTCAAGTCCTACCATCTTCAGTGATGTTTGTTCTGTAAATGAGTTGTAGTACACACAATCAGTGAAAACGTCTTGACAAGTTTTATTACTCAGAATCAATTTATATGATGCTTATGCTGTTGCAAAATACCAGCAGTTTTCTGGAATAACAGACCTGTAGGGGTAGGTAGTGAATGAAACTAAAAGGACAAAGAAAGTGTGTACTGAGACAGATACATTGTTATTAGGCAAAGCCTTTTCCTGCATTTAACTCACCTTCTGAAAACTTGTTGAATGCCTGTTCCTTTGTCCTTCCCTCAGCTTCCATTTTTAACTTTTCATCTACAATACCTATTCCATCTTTTTGCATGTGTACCCCTTCAGTTGGATTTTGCTGCTACCTACCTTAACAGACTTTCATTACAGCATAACTCCAAACTGTGTCATATATATATATATATAATTTTTTAAAAAAATTTCACAGAATGATAGCCAAGCATCATACAACCATAAAGCAGGGCCACCAAAGTTCCCTAAACCAGAACATCTTAACAGCTGTTAAGATGGAATTGAAGTGCCTGCCTTCATGAGAACAACTTGCCAAGTCATCCTTAGAGTTCATGTGCCTTTTCTCTGCATTGTTTGCATTTCTCACCCACACTAAGTTAGCAACATTGGCCCAATACTATTAACTTATATTCTTCTTCCCATTCCTAGACCAAGGAGGGTATAGTTTCTTTCTGGTACTGTGATACATAGAACATGATTCTAAACGATGTCCACTTATGCCAAAATAAACAAACAAACAAACAGATCCACCAGGAAAAGTATTTTGTTTCAAATAAGCATCAAGAGTCAACTATTTCTTAGGTAACTTTTAAAAGCTTGTTTGGACATCTTATATTATAAACAGCAGTCTATGAGTTTCTCTATCACCCATTTATTGTGGAGTACCTCCAGCACTTAACACTAGAGTTCTCCATCTGGGTCACGCAATATGTATTTATTAGGAGTCTGTAATGGGAAACATTTCCTGTACTCTGTACTGGTTCAGCTGGAAGAGAAGCAGCCTGCATGATGCTGTGTTTTAATTTGGGATAGAAACAGTGGTTGATCCCAAATGACCAAAGTGATATCCCATACTGTGTGATGTCATGCTCAGCAATAAAAACAAAAAGAGGAGTAATCTAGTGCTGTGAAGTGGTGGGTGATTGTCTTGGTGTCACTTGTTTTTTTGTTTTGTTTTGTTTTTCCTTCATGTATTCAATTTTATCTTGAACTATGAGTTTCTCTTGCTTTTGCCCTTCTGATTCTTTCCCCTACTTTTCTGCAAGTGAACAAGTGAGCGACTGGGTAGGGGCTTAGCTACTGACCAGGATGAAGCAAATGAATATCCCTACCTCTAAAGACGATCTATCACTAATATATCACATTTCATGCTTTCCTTGTTAAAATGTGACATAGATCCAGGACACAAAAAATATGACCTTGATGTCTAAAGTACAACTTTCAATTAATGAATTACACTTAAGTGAATGCCTTGGACCTTCAGAATATATAGGGCTGGGGAAGATACTCATCTTTCTAGATTGCTATCCATTCCAGCAGTGTAGGGTTGCAGCATGTTCCCCTTCAGTTACTAAGTCACTCACTGGCATAGAAGCTAATCAAAAGAATACATGGAGTTTTGTATCCAATTTCTATTATAAATGTTTCAGAGTGGGATGGACTACTAAAATGGCAACAGGTCTTCCAGTAATCAGGAAGAAGAAAAGTATTTTCTTTCCTGAAACACACACAATATGCCGATAATTTCTTATTATTAGTAGATTGAATCTCAAATTGCTTGACATTTTTCATTTACAGTCCCAAGTGCTGCCACTAAAAAAAATCAAACAAACAAAAAACCCAGAATCCTAGATTATCTGTTTCAGAATATTAACATGTATTTGTAATGGTAGGTGATTGCCACCTTTCCAGTGTGCATCCATACCTGACGTGAAATTTGTTGATTGAATGTTACTACTGGCATTCTCTTATATATTTCAAGTTCATGGTCCAACTCCGTAGATTTATAAAGATAATTTAAAAGCCTAAACCTCCTGAATTTTCTCACTTAAGGTACTTTTATGATGCTTATGCAAATATTTTAATATGGCATGTAACTCTGGTACATTACTGTTGGCAATAGTAAAGTGCCTCTAAATACTCTGTGGAGAGAAAATTGAGCAATAGCCTTAAATGCAATAATGACTAATAAACTTACCCTATTTTGGACTTAAATAAGATATCACTTTTTATTGTTGAAATAAGTGGGAGTCTTTTCTATCTCACCTGTCAACAATTATGGGTGTACAAGTCCTAGGGTGCTCTTTGGTCTGCTCAAAGTCTGAGGAAGTATCCTCCACCACGTCTAACTCTTTTTGACTTGACTTTGCATCTGCACAGGAGGCCAGGATTCAGCCTTAATACTGTAGAAAAACTTGTATAGAATTAAGAGAGTGGACACCTGGTTATATTCACTCAGTGCAATGGTGATGGCTGTATTCCCAAGCATTCTGTGTGCTCTAGCCTACTTTGACACCTTTGGGTAGCTGGAAGGGCTTTTTAACATCATACAAATTAATCCAGCCTGGGGCTGGATTAGCTGTAGTAATGGACAGCATATAAAGATTTTCAGGCACCTACAGCCATCTACACCTTGACAGGCTTGCTGCACTTCCAATAATTTATTAAATCTTTGACAAACTTTAAAAGATACTGTCAAGACGTTTCATCATTTTTTCTTCTTATGCCATTTTTAGTAAATTTATTGCAGATGAAAAAAAAAAAGACATCCTTAGGCATAGCCCAAGAGAACTAGGACAAGTTTCCTGACTCTTCTGCCAACATGTTTCTGTCGTGCCCCGGAGGTAGCACCTGGATTGAGAGGGTAGTTCTCTTCATTTCCGTGGCCTCTCAGCTGACAGTATTAACCAGCTAATTAGTGAATAGAGATTTTTTTTTTTAATATGCAGAGGCATTTTACTTCAAAAATTGTGTCTTACAACTATTTATAATAGTCTTTAGTATCTTACAACTGAAGCTGTTTTTTCTTACCAGTTCATCACATGCACATTCTACTTTATGATTACAAGGCTGCTTGAAAGTGTAATGCTCCTAGCAGAAGGAGTGTAATGTTGTCTGTTTTAGAGAAAAGGGCATTTGGAGTGTTTGGGAACAAAAACAGATCTGAAAAATTATACACATGGGTGAAAAGAGCAACACAGCTGAGTTTACTGTACCGTTCCTAACAACATCTCTTTTCACTTCTAAACTGTGACTACCTCCTGGACATGTTCTCTTTCCTTGTGTACTTGAGGGTATTTTGCTAACAGAACTAAGAGCTGTTGCTGCTTGTGAAGCGTTATTAACTTTGCTGACTTTGTAACCTTAGAACAAGGTCTGATGTTGTTACAGCGTTCAAGTTTTGAGCTCCTTATTCAGCTTTTATTGTCTTTACTCAGAAAAAGGGCTGAAAAATGGAATAATGGTAACAAGTTCCAATCCTTCATTTGCCAGCATCCTGCTATTTTAGTTAAAAGTAAAACAGAAATCTTCACTGCTCTTTTCTCTTGGGAAATCTGGAAATTTACCTCTACCCTCAGCAAAGTCAGGGATTTTGGCTGTCAGTATTTTTGGGTTGTTAAGACTTATTAATGGGATTTTAATGGGATTTTAAAATCAAAATAATCTGTCTGTTTCCATTCATCTAGATTTTTATTGTTGCTTTTTGGTAAAGAAGTACAGTCCAGACAACAAAGTGCCATTGTTGAGAAAAGTAAAAACTGAAATTATCATGGAATGTTTTATACAAAACACTGAAAATGTAGAGGAGTGGGAAGTTATAACACAGTTAATGTATTTATGTATCTTTTGCTGTGTACACATAAAGAAGGCAGCACATGCTTTCCCCTAATGTTCACATAACGCCTGGAGGCTGAAAAGCATAAGAAGGGAGATAAATGAAGTGGGAAGGAAGAATGCAAATTGGCTGCAAGGCAAGTTGGTGGTTCATGATCCTTGCTTTGACTTTGATCTAGTCTCATTAATGAGCAATTTTGCAAAGCTGCAAGGGGTTTTCTGGTTGCAAGATAAATTCAGTTTAGGTTGCCCGTGCAGGTGTGCATGACACAGAATGTATGCATTCTTCCAAAAATGTATTCATCATTTCATTTTAATAACTTAAACTGTTGTGGTTGAACATCACTTCAAGACATGAAATATCAGATGTTAACATAAGAAGTTTTGAAATGTACTGCTTAAAGCAAAGGGGAGGAGAGAATCCTAGATCAAATCCACTGTGGAATGAACAACTTTGCTGGGAAGATGCAAACT
Source organism: Cephalopterus ornatus (assembly GCA_013396775.1). Classification (NCBI taxonomy): domain Eukaryota; kingdom Metazoa; phylum Chordata; class Aves; order Passeriformes; family Cotingidae; genus Cephalopterus; species Cephalopterus ornatus. Next base: position 16,774 of record VZRE01001874.1, read on the forward strand.
ACTTCCCATTTATAATTACAGCTAATAAGGACATGAGCAGCTAGTATCACCATAATTTCTACAAGAATTTTGATCCCATTAGAAGGTGAGTTATGTTACAAGTACAGTACTCATTAGCTGCCTGTAGTCTTCCTCTTACCTAGAAGAAAGTCCTACCAAAATCAGTTTCTGAAATTATTTAGTACTGTTGACTAAAGTGTTGTACAGACCGTTGCTAGAAAGTCAAGTGGAAAATATCTCTTAGTCTATGGTCCCTAACTCTAAACAAATTTATCTCCTTCAAAAGATCCATTTTGAAGAAGCAAGGAGGAGTCTGCATGCTTGTGAGATGGCCAGGGAAAACTGAGAGAACTTATCCTTTTTTTTTTTTTGGCAAGATTGACACAAGACTGGAAAGGGAATCTGTGCAAAAGCTTATCTGATTCAAACAGAGGTGTAGGAGGTAGGTATCAGCATATTCATCTATATGGCTGACACAGAAAAACAGGAGTGAGTAAGTGCAGGAATGGAATTTTCTGATGTTTGCTTGGGGTTTTCTGTTCATACAAATTAGCATAGTTAAATATTGAATTAATAAAAATATGTATGCCAAAAAAGAGTCATTGTCAAAATTTCCTACACACAATCCAACATCTAAAAGCAAACAAGGCACAAATCCCACAAAATCAACTGTTTTTATTGTACGGATCTGTTTTTCTCAGGTATTCAGTACATTGTACAAAACTAGAAATTAAAAAAAAAGAAAAAGATGTTATCATCTAATAATTCTAAGGTGATTTGTAATACAAAAATAATGAAAAGATATATGATTGTGAAATAACATCTCTGGTAGCAGTTCTAGTCCTGCCCTTTCCAAGCTTTCAAGTAGTGGAACTTGAAATTATACCAATTTTGTAGAAATATTTAAATTATTGCTACATACATACATAGTACTAATACGTCTGCATTCATCATTTGAAATGTGGTATTTTTAAGCTGTCTTTTGTTTACTTGAGATTTGTACTGCATGCTCTTTATGGAGTGTCTTATAGCTATCTCTTAATTATATGTAGTTAATCACCTGATTATCCGGACAGATCAAATTAACTATTTTTATCAGACTTCTTCTTTTAGTTTTTTCCAGAGTTACATAATTTAGGCTAATTTGATATTAATTATATTTTTTTATGCATCAGTGTAAAGCAAGACAATCTGCATTTGCCACCTAAACTAGGGTTCTTCTAGTAAGTAATATAATATGGATAGGAAGTAAAATTGAATTCATCGAGCTTAATAAACTTTCTTTTTATTTATTCTCTGATTCCTCCAAAGTAACCAATTGGATGGAAAGAAGGTGAGCAAATGTCAATTAACCTATAGTCCCACACTGCAGAACATATTTGCTAGTTGTTCTATTGCAGGAGAATATCCGTTGTGGATATATATCCAAATGAAGGCATATGAAAAGCATCAATGTGTTTAATATAATACTTAATTTCCTCCAAACTCTCTACATCTAGTAACTGGTGTTGATGTTGAGCTATTACATGTACCTTAATTCTGCTGAAAGCTAAGCATCTTAACTGTGCTTCCCTCATGTATTTAATTTAGGTTTCACGGTCCTACAGGCAGACTCTTGGGAAAATACAACCAGCTAAGTGACAGACATATAAACTGGATTATTACAAAACTTTAACCCCACAATATATGGCTTTATTTATGAAGAAGCCATATAAATTGTTAAAATGCAACTGTTATCTTTATGAAATTGAACTGTAATGCTCATTTGAATAGGGCACTTAATAGGTAACTGGGGCTACTGGAATATTAGACCGGAGACTGGAGTACTAAACTCCATTTCTTTCACAGCAAGTAGGAACTATTGAAAAAGGCTAGTGACATAATATACTTTGCACTCCACAATAACTGATGGAGTATGGAAAACCTTCAAACATTAGCTGATTACTTATGATCCACATAGTGACACACCAGCATTTTGAAAAAATTTTAAAGAAGAAGTGTAGATTTTCTAAACAAAAGGGTTAGAAAGAAAAAGTAACTGAATTATAAGGCAGACTCCCTGGAATAATCAGTCAGGAATGAACACTGTAATCTGGAAAGGTAGGGCTAGAGCTCTGAGATGTTTCTTCCACACTCAAGTAACAAAGGACGAAAGCCATAAAAGCAGTAAGTCTCATCCTACTGCCACTCAAATGAACAGCAGAACAGCAGAACTAGTGTTTACACTTTCTGGGTTTTGGTCCCCGGAGCATTCCCTGCTCAGAACGCCACCTGCTAGCAGGTCTGTGAATTGTACCCAGGCAAGGACAGCTGGTCCTCCAGAGGACATACTCTAATTCTAATGTTAGCAAGAAGAATCACCGAGGTGCACATAACTAGATATTTTGAAAGAAAAAGACATTAGATGAATCTGTGAATTAATATGGAACTACCCAAGACAGACAGTGAGGCCAATGAGGTATTGGTACACGGGACGTGATGTGTATGTTTTCTAGAACAAGTATCTGAGGGTCTTTGAGAAGAATAAGGAGAAAAAACATACCAGATTTACCCAGCAACTAAGGGTACCAGTCCTAAGATTGAATGGAATGCAGTTAACATAGCTCTTTCCTGCTTTATTTGTCTCGAATTTATTAATATAAACAGCTTATATGTATAATGTATATTAGTTCCCCAAACCTCAGTAAGATAACCATTAGATATGAAATTTTCTCCTTTTTCTTCACTTTTATCGCTAAAATATTAAAGCAATGAGTTTTCCAGGGTGTTTGAATGAGTCTGTCTTCAGAAAGAGCTGGAGAACAAATTGCAACTATCTCTTCTAATATAGAAATTATCAGACTAAACACCACCATTGTAGAATGAGTTTCTTTTTTAAAAAAAATATTATTTATTAATGTATCTCTTCCTATACTTCTGAGTAATTTATATTGTACTTTCAGAAGAAGCTCATGGAACCAAGTGGTGATACACTCTCTTTCATTGTGCCATAGATGTATTGCTGTTATTAATCTCCACCTTGGCAGCTGTACAGTTTAAATGCTTATCTATGAAGTATATAGATAATGCCTGTATCAGGAAAGATTGAAACCCATAATATCTGTCTTACAGTTTGCATAAATTAAATTGTATTAATATTTGCATCATATTAAATTATAAATTACCTATTCTAACCGCTTTAATGACTTGCACGGAATGAAAACTTCAGTTTGGTGGGACAGTATGGACTTGGCGGGCTCAAGGTCTGGCAGAGTCAGAAATCAGTGGGGATCAAAAAACCAGGGCTCTTCCTAATGGAACACACTGGTCTAGTTTCTGAGCTGTTTTTAAGTCTCTTTCATATGACTATGAAAGGCATAGGATAATTGTACTTGGCCAAGTCCCAAAAGGTAGACTTTTTCCAGTCAATTACAATATAAGAAATTTGAGAAATTACTTCACCCATTCAGGCCAAAAATATCGAAAATATCTGTAGATTTTCATTGAATTTTAAATTTTGTCAGTGTCCATCCTCCTTCAGACAAAAAGAAAACTGTGCTTGGATCTTAAGGATGTTTCAACAGGTAACAAAGTCTTCCAGCTCCTTGGCCAGTCAGGTTTGTAAGCATTATCGATTGTACAATAGGTTATCAGTTTGCTATATTTCGATTCATAAGTTAGTAAAATTTTAAGGTATATTTAGCTGTCTTTTTCTTCTTCAATAGAAGTTACTAAATGCCATAATATTTTCTCCAGATGTCCCTTACAAATCTGTGTTAAACTTAGGTTGTGTTTAACACATTGGACGTGGAGAACATAGGATAGCTCACAAACAGAAAGACAGGTAGGCCAGTATGTCAGGGGGTTTAAGGTTTCATTCTTTTAATGCAATGTGGTGTAAAGTCCACAGTTTTATTGACCACATGAAGTTTTTCCACACTTTTCTGATCAAAAGTATGTATTTTTCATGTGGGTGCGGGTAGAAATGCTGTTGGTTTGATAAACAGAAAAAATGGGAAGGTTCACTAAGACTGGCTGAATTCTTTTACTGCAGTTTCTCTGTCTTTTAAAATATGTCTATCTGATGCCATATTTTCTGCGTATAGAAGAACAGCATCTCACACCTTGCATGTGTTCCTGTTAAATACTTTAGTAATCAGATACTTTAAATACTATCGAGTTTGAACAACAATGTGAATATTTGTCTTAATTAGTGGGTAGAAGCTGCTTTTAGATATTTATTTTTTTGCTGATTTATAACAAGGTCTATGAATCTTGCAGTTGTTTTGTGTGTGCATGTGTATAGGCATGTTTGAGTGCACAAGAATCTTGAAGATTTGTTTAGGTTTCCTACTCCTTAGTGAAAAATATGTAAATATTAATTGATCCATACATAAAAAAATCCAGATGTAGTGAATAGGATAAACATGCACTACATTGCATTTTTTAAAATTACTTTTTTCTACTCTCTTATAAGCAATATGCATAGAATAGCCCCATGTTTGTTTATAGCCTTAATTACTAAAACTTGGTTGTGGTAAAAAAACATACTATTATGTTGATTATAAACCACGGTATAAGAACACCAGTGAAAATATTATTTTAATTATTAGACTTATAACTCACTTCCAGGTTTTTGTCTCTTAATGAGCTTGGTTTGAATGAAGTACAATTAGTTCAAGTAGGACATAAAGCTATATATACCCATAAAGAAAGCCAGTTTCACAAAACAAAAAACTGAGGGCCAGATCATGTTTCCCCTGTTCCCCTGGCCCCAGGGAAAAAGAAACATGATTCTTCCTCATCAGTCACAAATAGAGGCAACATCCCCTCCTCAAAACCTAATATTTACCCTCCAATATTATCTATTGCTGATGAGATATTTCTATAGGCTTTTATTTTACAAGGTTTACCTTATTAGGTATGATGCTTCTTACTGGTTCCTGATATTTTCGTATGTTTATACAGTGCCTTAAAAATTATTTGGTAAGTGAAAAGTACTTCACTTAGCTAATTTCAATAGAATTAAATTTGTAGACTTGAGTGATAACTAATTTTTAATAAAAAATACTTTAAAAAATTCTCTAACTCACTAAAAATACCTTTTTCATTATAAGTACCAATATTACAAATGTTTCTTTCAATTAGTACTGATTTTTTTCTCTTTTTTTTTCTTTTTTTTTTATGTCTTGTATTACTGGTTTCACTTTGAACTACAGTTCATGTATTTCCTGAGTGAAAAGTAGTCTTTATTTTTTGGCTTTGCTTGCTCATTGATTAAGTTGAAACTTTTTTCTAAACAAAAAGGAATGCTTGTTGGAAACGTCCATGGAAAAAAAAAAAACGTTGCAGGCTTTCACATGTACTATTTTTGCATATATTATACAGATGGTTTTGAACATGTCCTTACATTCATCACGAGCTGATTTAGGGTTTATGTTGCTTAGGCATCTTTTGGTGTTTCAGCTAAATATAATTGAACCTGTACCAAAGACAAAGTGCTGCATGCAGTGTTTGCATACAGTACAGCAGTTTATACAAACTGGCTTCATAAAGATTGATCTGATAAGAATAAAGGAAGATATGACTCAACTTTCATTCCATCTCAGATAGAGAGAAACGTGGTAAGTTTAATGTCGAACTGTGAAAAGATTCAGTAAGTCACCACAAATCACTTCTACTAAGCCAAAACTGGGTAATTTACACAGCACTTTGTGATCTTCAAACAATTTGCAGTGTGCAATTATTCATGCCACAACATGGGGCCACAGCATCCAAGCTGCCTGTTTGTTCTACGGCTGAAGCAGAGGTGTTTGAAAACTGCAAGAGCCTACCAAAGGCCCAGAGATCATGGCTAATGTGACACCCCCAGGCCTAATCTTCTTAGAGCACTGGGATAAAATAAGTATCCATTACAAAATCAGCCTTCATCCTGCCCCCTTCTGTGCTCTGCCACTCTGATAGCCAACACGGAGACAATTGCATGATTCTGGGCTTAATCAGGTATTAGGAGCTAATGCAGTACGAGAAGAGGCTAATCTCCATATTTACTCCATCTGTACTTACGGACCTGACTTGCCTGCCCCTGATAGATCAAAAGGAATTGGCAAAAACCAGATTAGAGATGAAGAAAAGAGAGAGAGGTTCAAGAAGTGTAAGAGGCAAAATTCTCTGTTTTCCTCAGTTGTTTATATGTGTATTAAAGCCATGTGGCCTAATCCCATGGAAACACTTTCCACTGTGTTCCTTTTTCTTCTTTTCCCTACCCTCACCCTCTGACTCCATCTTTAAAAATGGAAATTGCCATTGCAGTTAAAATTATTGATAAGTATACCATGCCATTTCTAAGGATCAACACTGACAAAATTAAATAATTTTTTTTTTAAATTTGGATTTCGTAGAGTGCAGTTTATTATGCCATTTACTTATGACTGACACATGTGTAGAACTCTCTTCTGGGTCCATTTTGAAATCTGATGAAAAATCCGTAGCTAGGCAGAACTCATTAATTCCAGGTCTTTGTAAGTGCTACATAGACAATGTACCCTTCTGTGACCTTAAGTTAAAATGAGTGTGAGAAAAGAAAAGAGAAGAAAAAAGTCTCTGTAAAATTAGCTATTTTTCTTTTAGTCACTCAGAAATAACCGGTTATCATTTTCCTGTATCTTATCACCTACAATATCTTGGCATGCTCTTCTAAGGCTTTTGCTACATGCAGATACTTATGATTCCAGAAATGTGGACAGATGGGTAAGGAAAAGAGAGCAAAGGAAATTCACACACTCACCACTGTTGGCAGTCACCTGCTGTTTGTAAACAGTGACATGTGGCCACCAATAATGACCTTCAAGTTAGGAAATGAATGTACTAAACTAATTCAAAGGCTCTGGTCACCTTGGGTTGGGAATGAACAAGTTTTAGAAGGGTGGGATGCATTCCTTAACAAGGATGGAAGAAGCCTGTACTCAAAAGAGTACTCAGAAAAGCTGAGGGCATTTCAAAGGGTGCAATGTTGTCCCTTTTGGAAAGCTGACAGACCCACTATTTTTTTGACTCCTTACAAACCCCAAGTGGTGCCAGAAGAGAGCTGTGTTGCTGCCGATTTTTGGCAATAGAGCTTACCTCATTAGAGTGGATTAAGTCATGATGCTGAGAAGGATAAAAGGTGAAAAGCAAAAACAGTGGATGGCGAACACAGAAAGCTCAGAGTGTCATTTGTATGCTGACGCTATTATTGACTAGAGCCCATGTGGTTCACACTTTTCAATTACCGTCTGCTAGAAAGGTGGCCCATAATTGCAAAGGCTGATGCCAGTGCACCAAATGTCAAGGGAGCCTCCCTAACCCTCATCACCTTTTCTTGATGCTTGACTTGAGGATGTTCAAAGGCAAAAAGCCACAGCCTGCAGATCTCCCTGAGGAAGAAAAAGATGCCATTTAAAAAAAAAAAAAAAAAAAAAAAAAAACCCCNAAAGATAAAACCCCAACAACTCAGCCTCCCTCATTTAAAAACTTAGAGGTAAATTCATTATCCTATGACCTTATCCTTTACCCTCTGTACAGCTAGGACATCCACCGGCATTAGTGGGAATTATACAGTGAAGATGCAGGGAAGGATTGTGGGTTTTAGTGGTGCTGAAGTTGCCCAGGTGCTGAACAGCACTGAACTAATGTTAGCGCTGACAGTGATTGCCAGAGATGCTATTTCAAAAGATTTTTAAAAGGTGGAAAATGGGCGAACTTACTTTTCACTCTAAACTCCAATAGATGTTCTCACCAACAACACAGTGTCACTCTTGCTGAGATGCATTTCTTTAGCTGGTATTGTGCCATCCCTGCAGGTCCTAGGATAGCCTGTGTGCTTTTGCCCCCATTTATTTAAAAGCTGAAATGCACTTTTTTGTAGATCTTTATTTCATTATACATGATTTTTTTTATAGCTACAACTAAAGTAGCTATTGAATATAAAAAAAAAGAACAGCAGCTAAAATATTTGACTCGAACATTTTTAGCAAACTCAGAGTAGATCCAAAAATTCAGGGTTTCTTTTTCTATCATTAACAATCCGGTAAATTTTACTGATGAGTATCACCTTTTTTTTGGCTGTTTGAAACATTATTTTGATAATTACATTTTTATCAACAATAAATGCTGGAAAATTTTGTATACTCTATTAGGAAATTTATATAACACTTATATGGTCAATTTTTAGCAAAAGTTAGCTTCTCTGTTTATAAAAAATTAATTTTCCTGGGCTTGAGATATACTATGCTTCTGTTTCAAATTCTTCAAAATGCAATTTTAATACATGTATCTTTTATATTGAGAATTTTTTTTTTCTAAACAGTTACAGCAATAATTGGGCCAAATCACTGAATCAGAAGAGAATTTAAGAGCTTATCCTGTGAGTACTAGCATCTGGTTTTTGAAAAAACGGGAATACGTTGCCTTTGTCATGAAAGAAAACACATCTTTGCCTTCTTTATGAGAATACCACATTGGTAATTATTAGGTTGATTCGGTACTCCATCATTAATTCAAAGTTATCTTCCAATCTTTTTCTTTTCTCAAATTCATCACTAAAAATCTGCTTCTGTTGACTAAGTGTCATACTAAGTTTTCTTAGATCCAGATTTCAAATCCCAAGTCAGCTGGAATTTTAATGTATTTACTGTTTGTAAGTTAGAGATAGTTTATGATACTCTTTAAGAGCATAATTTTATCACTAATCAGAGATGATAGCAGACAAAATTTTCCCACAAAACTTTGTGTAACCTATGTTACTGCCCCCTTTTGTCATTTGACTTTATTTTTTAGCTTTAAAACAAATTTAGTTTTGTTCAAATGAAGAGGATTTACTTAAGCACGGTATTTGTACTGCTTTTTAGTTTGCAATAGCAGCTGTAGCATCTGTGCAAATTCACAAATTATTTTTATCATCAGAAAAGTCTAAATCTGTTCATCCAGCCTTGGATGAACATTTTACAGTGAGTTTGCTTGACAATAGTTTAAATTCCTTTAAAAAATAAAAAATAATTTTAAACATAAAACTTCTCTGAAGAACTTTCTATAAGTCAGGAAGTCAGTGTATCCTAGAGTCAAACTACTTGCCTGACTTTCTCAGACTTTGATCCCTACTAACAAGTCAGTTCATATCAAAGTTAACTACTTTTTTCTCTCTGAGTAAAATTTTGATCCTTCAGTCTCCTCTTCTCGGTTCTTTAAAGTAACATCTTTGCAAATATGATAGAAATATGAAATAGTTCAACTTCTCTTATTTATGAGGAAGTTATGAACCAATATCTTATAATATGCATCATACTGGTACTTTGAATTCACCAGTGATGATGCTGTGATCAGACGGTAGGCTGAATCACCCTTTAGAGAAAAAAAGTTTTAGGTAAGACAAGGGAAAAAACCATGAGAATTCTGTCTTCTCCCTTGGTTATTTAGTGGAAGATACTAAAAAATAAATACAAGTTAAATGTACGCTGTGAAGTGGAACCCGGATGCAAGGTGGAAGCTGAGAAGTGTCTTACTCTACTCTTATGTCACACAAAGTAGCAGATGCAGCAGCTCCATGTGCTAAGAAGTTTCCATAATAAAGAGTTGAGGGAGAACACTTAAAACTCCAGTAGGTATTCAAAATTGGGAAAGTATTCAAAACTATGAGCCTTGTCATTAACATTTAACCTGTTTTCCCTAGGAAGGAAAATCATTTGGATACCAGCTCAGAATCTGGCTGCTCAGCTAATGGTGAAACATTGTTTTGATTTATATTTTATGTTTTCAGTCTACATGTTAGAATCTTATAACTGTTGTCTCATTTCCATCTTTGAAGTCTATCCCACCTCAAATAAATACATGTTTACTTTAATAATAGACATTTTTCTTGATAAGGAAACAAATGGAAAAAATTCCAAGAAAGAATAAATTACAAATGGGTTTTATTTACTTATTTTTCCAACAAGAATGTTTATTATTTAAAATTCATCTCAGAATATTTTTTGTGATTAACTCTTGGCCTGCCTCTGACTAATGAAACCAAATTTCCCTCTGAAGTTATGCTTTGTTGAACATTCATATTATATTTATATGATCATCCTTAAATGGGTGAGTATAGTCCCTAGGTTACCATACTGTTTTTTTCATGTACAGATTAAAATTATATTCCTAATCTAGGCCAGAAAACTGTCATTGCTTGGAGTATTAATACCACTGAATGACTGTCAAGACACATAAGAACAACAGTGAAAGTACAGCTTAGCTTAAAAGAACTCAACAAATGTAAGTTCAGTTGCTTTTTTTCAAGCAAACTTTCCTACACTTTTTTTAAGCACTTTTTTTTCCAGCTTTACACAACCAACTAGCCTAACACTTTGCTCTTTCACTCCTTTGTAAAGTCTAGATTTTAAGTGCCATGACATTTGATATTGAATCCAAGTTAAGTTACCAAATGGTTTTGACTGTTGGAGATGCTGGCTGCATTAAATGGCTACTGAATGCCAAGAGGCAAATATGAATTCAGAATTTGTAAGAATCTGGCAGTGTTCAGATGTTGCATAGCATTGTGTCCCCCTCTAGTCTCCAAAGATGCCTATGGCATTATGCTTCAAAGAAGTAACTTCTGGTCTGCGTAACCTTGTGAATAAACAGTGCTGACAAAATTTTACAGAAAAATTCCAGTGAACAGGAAAGGACTCTAGATTTCCTTGGAAATCTGAAACATTTTCACTTGATTGTCCCAAAAGTGAAAAGGGAGTAAAATTTGTGCTGTAAGTGTTTTTATATATAATTCACTGGTGGAAGAGATATTCTAAATTTCTTATTCAGGCCAATACTATGGCTCTAAGAGTCTTAAAAGAGTTTTTTTTTATTTGCAGTTTGTAATGGGGAAGTCATTAGAACTGAAAAACAACCAAATTTCACTTTCCTTTTTCCCAAGACCCAGTGTATCTCTTTTGAATAACTACAGCTTCTCTTACTTTGAGATAGCTGCACTGATACTATGTGGATACAGAAAGGACACTTTCAAAGACAGGTCACTGACAGTAAAAAGGTTTACTATTCCCTGTATTTGCCCCTAATATTTTCCCTTTTAGTTACTAGCAGCAGTGTCATATTAAATGACTTCCCCCTTTAAACTGTTAAGTGGTGCTAGTTCAGTTTTAGCGGTAAGTCGCCAGCAGACTCCGGGGAGAAGTGCTATCTCCTATGGCCCTGAAAATTGATATTGAACATGGAAGGAAAAATCTCACAAGCTGATAGCAATTAGCTAAAAAGGATTTGCGACTCCATGATTCATCACACTAGGGGATCAAAGTCATTTACAGAAAGTGTTTCTACAGTCCCTGCCTGCTGCTCCAAAGATATACCTCTGTTTATCTCTCACACTGCGGTGTGACATTTCCTTTTTTAAGAGCCCATTTTCTTAGAAACATAGCACTGGGCTGCTGCAGCACAGGCAGTCTTTGATTCTCCACTGACAGCCTAAATGACACGATGGCTCTAATGGCACAGCTTTAGCAGGAGCTTGCAAAGGGAATTGGACTTATTATTTACATAAGTGGACTAACAGGTCAGGTCTGGTACTTGCTTGTAAAAATGAGGACAAGGCCTTCTCGTGGCAAGCGACATAAGGCAGGTCTCTAGTTCTTTAACTCTGTGGTGCTTTTAAGATTTTTTTTACACCAGGAACACTAACTTTCAAAATTAAGCATGACTTTCTATACAAGTTTTTACAACTACCTTATAACAGAATCCCATATAATTTTATCAGAGGATTAAAAGAGACCTACCTCAACACCAAAGACTATTTCTTTGAAAAATCTTAATTTTTTTTGAGAAGATTTATACTCCTCTGTCCTTCCAAAACTCACTCTAACACTTTGAAAACAGTCTCATTTGTCAAAATGTAATTTTGCTTTTATATTAGTATGATATGAAAGGAAAAAAGAAAACAAACAAACAAACCAAACCAAACAAAAACCAAACAAAAACCCCAAACAAACAAACAAACAAAACTCCCCACAAAAACCCACTACATTTTGCCACTTCCAGGACCAAAGTTTCCCTGTTATCTCAGTAGTAGGAATTAGATTTGTTTCTCAGAGGCAAAATCTGAAATCATGGAAATCTTATAACTTCGAAAGACATTTTGTTCACTAAGGCTGGAAACACTGAGCTCCGTAGTGGAAGGCAAAATGGAGTTTATTCAGTGATAATGTTGTTATAAGGTTCCTCAGGTTTACTTTGATCAGTTTTACAAAAGGGTAACATTTTCAGTAACCTGATCCTAACTGCTGGTTGTATCACTCCTTTGATAGTGAGTACTGATTATGTATGAAAAGTTCACAGTGATGTGGCTGTATTTACTCTATAGTGGTAGCTTCGAATTAATACCAATCACTTTGCTGTGAATCCAGCCCTAGAAACAACAAAGTACATAAGACTTGATGGGGGAGGGGGATAATATCAGACTCATCTATGACGAAATGTAGGATGACACACCAAGGTTCCAGGGATGGTGTGCTAGCGAGGGATCTCAGTCTGTTGATCTGAGACATGCTGGGTACACTGCAGCACACTTTAAGTCTTACAGAGATGAGTCAGGGGCTCCTGAGGTAATAGGAGACAGCAGAGAAACACCAATGAAATACCTTAAAAGGTGTGCTCCTTTAAGAGGGTGACAGCAAGTGGTGATGACAGGAAACTGGGTCTTGCAGCTGACTTGCCCTGAAGGATGGGATGCTACCTAGAGGGATCTGGTCAAGCTCAAAAAGTGGGCCCATGGCTTAACAAGACCAATCGCCAGGTGCTACTCCTGGATCAGGGCAATCCCAGCATCAATGCAGGCTGGGGGCTGGACAGATCGAGAGTAGCCCTGCCAAGAAGGACTTGGGGGTGCTGGTGGACGAGAGGCAGGACATGAGCCAGTAATGTGGACTCACAGTCCAGAAAGCCAATTGCATCCTGGGCTCTATCAGAAGCAGCACGGCCAGCAGGTCGAGGGAGGTTACTCTGCTATCTTGGTGATTTTGCTATTCTGCTGTCTTGAGATCCCACCAGGAGTCCTGTGTCCGGCTCTGGGGTCCTCAGCACTGGAAGGACATGGCCCTGTGGGAATGAGTCCAGGGGAGGGCCCAAAAATACTTCTCCTACAAAGACAGGCTGAGAGGGCTGAGGTTGTTCAGCCTGGAGAAGAGAAGTCTCCAGGGAGACCTCATTGTGGCCTTTCAGTGCTTAAAGGGGGCTTATAAGAAAGATGAGAACAAACTTTTTCGGAGGGCCTATTACAATGGGACAAGAGGATATGATTTTTAAACTGAAAGAGGGTAAATTTAGATTGGACATAAAGAAGGAATTCTTGACAATGAGTGTGGTAAAACACTGGAATAGACTGGCCAGAGAGGTGGGAGGTGCCCCATCCCTGGAAATATTCAAAGACAGGTTGGACAGGGCTCTGAGCAACCTGATCTAGTGGAACATCTAGTACAGGGGTAGCTGGACTAGATGACCCTTAAAGATCCATTCCAACTGAAACCATTCTATGGTTCTATGATAATATGACTTACAAAATATAGAAGGCCTAGAAAGACCTTTCTTGGATTGTTGAACTATTTTTATTTTATGTTGCTGTCTACAGCTGTAGAAACACTCTTAGAAGTGTGTGGGATTTATATACACAAGTGTAAATTTATTTACTCAGCTTTCTATTAATTCAGTAACCTAAACTATACCTATCCCAATGTTTACCAGAACATTTTGGTATTTTGGAATTAATTTTTATTAATTCTTCACATACTTTCATATGACATGAACAAGTCTACCACAGTTCTTCTGGTCACATTTGTTTTATTTATTTTCTTCCTATTAACACTCCTCTGCCTCCCTTTCCAGAAGGCAGTTTTATAAGTCCACCCAAATACCTGCAGGAACACTACATAATGCTTACACATGAAGGATCATGAGTATGTAGGTGGTAGGACAAAGACTGCAAGCAGAATGTCATTTCAGAGCTTGAGATTTGTATTTGATTTTAAGTTTCAGTGCCAATATCTGCTCCTGTGCAGATCCTCCTATTCTTTTTGTGGGCTGCCTCTGGTAGCTTCCTGCTTTGACTTATTTTCCAAGTAACACCTGGGAAGTGGTTTATTACAGCATCTTGTGTGCTAAAACCAATCTGCCTCAGGAGTTATCTCTTCTTGTAGGAAATAAATGTTCCTTTGGATTCAGTGCTGTAGCTTGCACGTATATCTTACACAGTGTAACCTGCAAACCCTAAAAGTTTTTGGCACATACCTTGGAACCCAGTAGATTTGGAAGATAAACAATCCAGACACTGGTTTGTGTGCTCAACCAAGGCACAAAGAGAATAAAGCCCAAACTCCTTATTTCTTGCAGTACAAAGACAGAAATGGATCCCTCATCAGCAAGGGAAATGTGGTCCTGTAAGAAGTGGTCATGTCCAGTCTCAGTCTGTTATCACATACGCTAAAACCAGCAGCAAGATGTTGATGTTGCTCCTCTTTAGAGCAGCAGCAGAGTGCTCTTGACAGTGTTCCCCCAGAGTCACCCTACCCTGCAACTGCCAGATGGTGCTCACATCAATGCACAGCCGGCACTAACCTGCTCTTCCCCAACGTATGCGAATCCCTTGAAATGAGAGGAAGAGATTTTCCTTTGTGCCCTACACAGAGGAAAGGAAGAGAATTTCTCTTCTTGGTGGTTTCCAAGTAATTCCTGTGACAGAAATGGTTGTGCAAAGAGAGTGAAAACTGTTACTTAAAACCGGTTTACCCTGACAAGTTAAATTTAGGAGGGAGCAGGGAATGACTTCTGGGAATATTCATTGAGCACCATTCTTGTACACCAAGTACGTACAGCCTTAGAGAGTCTGGTGGACTAATGAGGCAGTGAAATCACATACTAAAAAGATCCAAGGCCTGAAGGAGTTAAAATACATAAAATACAATTAAAATTCTCTGCTTCTGATGCACTGAAAAGGGCATAACTATACAAGAGACATGAGCTGCGGTGAACTCCTATGTCTAGAGAGAAAAAAGTATTCAGAAATAATTTTTTCAAAACTTGACGGATTTTGAAAGATATGAAGAGAAATCTCAGTAAAGCTCAAAATACTGAGCTGATGCATTTCTGTTAAAAAATAATTACTGATTTCACTTTTGCAGAAGGAAGAATTAATTTCTGATTCTTTTAGGATAATTTTTGCCACGTAGAAACAGTTTTAAAAAAAGGTATTTCAAACTTTTATTTAACATTATCTGGTGGACTGGACTCTAGCAGACTTCAACATGTTTTATCTGACTTTACGTAAATATTTACTACTGCAATAAGCTAACAGTGAATTAAAATAATTTATTTCTGATGGATTAACAGTCTTGAATATATTGTAATTAAAACAAACAAACAAAAACAAACCAGAAAGTCTTCTGTATCAGTACTACAGCCTGGGAGAAATAAATTAATTCCCTTGAGCATCCAAATAGCTAGAATCACAGAATTTTTATTTTGAATCTATCCATATGAGGCAGAAATATCAAAATAACGGAGAGCAAAGCATCATACAACTATCAAACTACAGTCATTTACCTCAACCAAAATCCTGGCCTAGTATGAATGACTGTATGAACTACTGAATGATGTGACCTATATAGATAGTCTCAGTCCTGTCCAAAATGCTTTCCATTCACTCACAAAATAAATTGCATTTCTGCATGTAACCAAAACTCATAACATGTTTATAAACATGTCATCTTTGGGCTCTAGTCTTTTCAATTGAACATTTAGGAGACCCAAAATTTCCTCAAATAAAAATGCGGGAAAGCAAATAAGAAATAGACCAAATACAGTTAATGTAAATGTTTGTCATTACTTACACACATAGGCCTAAAGCACCTCTTTTTGCTTAGACTGCACATATGCAAAGTGGAAATGTACATATTTCCCACTCTTTATTTCTGAGTTTTTTTGCATGTTAGAAATGTTTTAACTCTGAGACCAATTTAAAAATTTGTTTGTAAATTATTTCTAGTTGCTCTCTCAATTAAAATTAATTTTTATCTGTAAAATGCATTGCTCCAACTATCTGCTGTTTTTTCCTCTCCCTCCAGCATAAGGAGTTCCTATTTCCTTTAACATTTTGTCATTTTTTCCCATCCTGGTACTACTGGTTTTCCTTCTCCTGCTGTATCAGTAGTGCCAATACTTATGGGACTTATGGGACTGCTACATAAATCAGGAAATAGCCAGATTTGTCACCTAAGGAAATGTAGCATCTAATTGCATCCAATCTGTTTTCCTTTCATGCATGCACATGCATGAATCTACTGAAGTAAAGAGAGATCGGAATCCTATGAAATTATTTTTCATCCCTGCCTTCATGTTTCCTCTGTAAGTAGTGCAATGGTTGTAATTCGTCCGTCTTCTATTGCATTAGATTTGTTTTTTTCAAGATCGTACTATGATACAACGTCAAGGAGAGAAAACTAATAAAATTAGTGATGTTTAAAACAAAATCCTGATTGAGAAAGCAAGTTTCTAGATGAAACTTGTGTTTTATTCTACCTTTTCCCAATTTTGACATGGATTTCACAATATTTTTACTCAGAGATTTTTAAATAATAAAAATCAAGTTCAAAATATTATATATTCAAATATAAGAGAAAGAAATCTCTCAATTATTTTTGAAAGGAAATTGGGTTCTGTGTTTGGTGTGAAGCAGGTGTTATTTGTTTGTATAAAAAGCTTTCCAGTCTTTCCTGCTGGTTGATGTTCCTATGTCCAGGTATAGCATATTATTTGACCATATTTTAAAAACAGAGTTAGTATAAGTCACTTCAGAGCATGTTATTAGAGCTATTTCTTGCCTCTGGCTGATGTCCCAGAAGAAGATGATAAATCATTTGCTCATGCTAGAGAAGGGAAAAAAAAATAAAAATCAATGTTTAAAACTTCCATGGTCAGCTTTACTCAGGACAACTAAACTCTACAATGACAAAATACTGATGATGTCATCAATAAAGTAAATTAATGCTGTGAACAACTAAGAATTGTGAACTGCCTTGCAGCATGTTGTAGAATATGAAGAAAAGTTTTTGAGAATTAAAGTTGCAAACTCTAGTGGTTTTTGAACTCTTAGAGCAAGGTGAGATTCATCTCTAAAAGCCAGTGTCAGAGTACACAGTTAACTTTTTTATAAGCAGAACACATGAGTAGGCAGAAGCAGGATAAAGTCCTGGGAATTTTGCCTCTTCTACAGCCTACTGGTAAAGAGAACAGGTTACTGCACCTCAGCCACTACAAAAGCAATAATTAGACATAGTTACGTGTATGTGTTAACTTGAATTCATAGAGCATTTCACATACTTATTAATTTCTAGAACTGGATTTCAGCAAATAAATAACCAATAAAAGACAGATATTTAATTATCACAGTTGTACCAGTTTCACATTCACATATTGTATATAGGGTCTTCAGAAGAAAACAGGATCACGTGCTACTCATTAGAGTGACCCATTTTGTATATAGCTCCCATGTCAATAGGCAGGGAATGATGCCCTAGACTGATTTCATCTAAATATCTCATCTGCCTTAAAACTGGGACCACGAGTCTGTTCACCTGCTACTGAAAGCACATGGGTCTCATAGCTTGACATGTCTACAAAACTCCTGCAGTCCAAGTTAGTCCCGGGGCTAGCTGGGAAGTGTGCTAGTTCTGAGGGAATCCCAGTTCTAGCAGCATACAAGCAAGGTAGCCACAACCAGTGAATATTGCTTATTGAAGTGCACTTCATCAGCTGCAAAATTGCGGTGTCAGCAACTAATCAGATCAATTTCGTGTCCTTCATTATGTTTGCAGATTCAATGTAGAGGAAAAGAGCATTGTTTTTAATAAAAACTCCTAACATTTCCCCCATTACTTGGGGAAATAAAAACAAGATATAAACTCCAAGTTGAGATTGTTATTTAAAGCAAGATGAACAACCATTATCTGATGTACATTTGGGGACAACTGTATCCTTCCAGAGAAAGGAACTCAGTGATACCTTTCTTATCTCTAGATTTTACAATGACATTAGCACTCAGCTCACTAATCTAAATAAAATATCTCTGGTAAGTTAATAATATCAAATAGAGCAATTAATCACACATATGCTTATTTCATACAGTAACTGAAAAGCTTTGGATTACTTACTCTACAGAAAAACGCATAAAAATTGAGCTGAACAAGCAGCTGATATGCTAAGCATCAAGCACAGGGAAAGTTGCCCCCCAAAGCAATTTTTAACCCGCGAGGAACATGTGTCTTTGACTCAGGTGAAGGGCTGAAAGTACACCAGGAAATGACAAAGCTGAGATCAAAATCTACCCTGGATAAAGTGAAAACACAGACAGAGGTTAGAGGAGGGAGAATGTGATTCTTGTAATCTGCTGTTTAGTTTTAAATGAGAGATATTTTTTTGTTCAGAGTACGGAGTGCATCAGCAGAAGAGGATCGCTGTTACATCCTATCCTGGCATTAATCTGACGGATATTGGGAATTTGAGTAGCAAGAGAAGTGTGGGTTGCTCTGGCAAGATTCTGACTGCACATGAAAGGAGGAGAGTAAAAGGTCTGAAATCAGGAAGCTAAGGGTCTTGATAAAGCAGTGCTAAACTGCTAGTTATCAGGTTGTGAGCATTTCAGGCAAAATAGACATCAGAATGACATTCTTGATGTTAAAAAAATTTTACTTCTGAACTAATTTAATTTATTGGAAACAAAGTAAACTATTCCATTCTTTCAAGATTTAATAAGCACGAAGGGAAAAGGCGAACTTGTTGTAAACCTAGTAGTTAGACTCTATCCCAACACCTGATTTGAGGTGATACAGAAATAAGTCAATAAATTAATAAATACAGTCTCTAGAATTTAATTATTGTTCCTCCCTAGACATCAGGTGTATCCCCACAATGGCCTTCACCTTTTGGATGCTGAAACATCACCTTCCAATGACTTCCAGAGACATCTTTGAAAAATTTTGTTTTTTCCTTGCATGTTTGCAGCCCTTGAGTTTCTCATAGAATATCCTGATGATCTTTTGGAAGGAGCAAGAGTTCAGAAATGGAACTATGACGAGAAGACAAAATATTAT
Source organism: Cephalopterus ornatus (assembly GCA_013396775.1). Classification (NCBI taxonomy): domain Eukaryota; kingdom Metazoa; phylum Chordata; class Aves; order Passeriformes; family Cotingidae; genus Cephalopterus; species Cephalopterus ornatus. Next base: position 35,910 of record VZRE01001874.1, read on the forward strand.
TTTTCAAAGAAGAGCTGAATAGAAATCAAAAGGAATGAAAAAGATTATTGTAGTTAGGACATTTACCACAATATAGGTAAATATATAATATCAATATCTGGGGGTATGTGTGTCTAAATTCTGGATAAGGCAAAGGCATCACTTTTGTTGATGGTAGAGCAGGAGAGTTGCTGTTCAAAGGAGTGGGAAAAATCTGGCTTAGTTTCAGTACTGAAGAAGTTTTTAGCAAATTCTTTTAGGAGTTTTAAATCTGTGTTTTTCTCTTCCTTTTTCTCAGTACATTAGACACCAAAATAGGCCTTTCTGCTCTGCTGTAACTAAGGTCAGTTCTTATGAAAGTGGTTGAGTAATTTGCCAAGCTAATTTTCTCTAGCGTTAATAGAAATTACATTATTTTGTCAGTTATACAGTTACTTAAAGGTTATTTGAACTCCAGAGTGGATGATGGCCTCTCCCACTGAATTATTCTGATTTGATTTGTTCTTCTGCCTCTCCTTGTGAGAGTGCTTCAGTTTTGGTTTGGGAAGATATTTGCCCAGTATGGTCCATAAGAAAGCCTCTTCCAAATGAGTAGTTACAGTCTAAACTTCCCTGTTCAGGCTACAGAACTTATTTCTTTCCTTGCTTGTGTGATTCTATGGACTCAGAAACCTTCACATGGCAAAGTTTTTTTGTTTGCAAGATAGTTAACACATATCTCACTGCTGGTTTACATCTAGACTCTACAGGTAAGCTTTCATTGTTAAACACCTGGTTTTCTTGGGGTATTCTGCAGTCAAGCATTGGATTTCTGGTTGGATGTCAGCATTATCAAAAGCGCTCTTTTAGTTCAACTTAGTAGAGATCTGGAAATCCTGCACCAATACACAAACATTGCAGACAGTATTTCTGTGCTGGAAAAGCAAAAGATACGTGAGCCCTATTGAACAAGCCATTCATAACCCCTCATAGGAGGATGTGAACTCTTCTCTGCTGACCCAAATTAATCTCAATCCCCAGGTATTCCAAAGACCCATTCTTTGGACATGAGACCAAGAAAAGAGACATAAACCTCAAAAGTAGATGCGACAGAGCTGTTTGAGCTGCTACTGATTTCAGCATTGGAGAAATATTGAAAGCTTCATCTGCATAGGTTGCATCATATGCTGACACTAAAAAATCTCAGAGTGTTTGGCTTTACCTGGCTGAAATAGTTTTAATATGGTAGCAAGAGGCAGAGAAATGAAGACAGAGTTTCTTCCTTTTTGGAGACCATCTTCTTCCTTGTCTTTTTCTAAGGATGCTGAGGAGTTCTGGAAGTGAGACTCCTACTCCTGGGTGCTTGGTTACCTGCCACTGGGGCAGCTTTCCAGTGATCTGTTACAGTGATTTTTTTCCCCAGAAAGGGACAGGGAAAAAGCGGGAACCAGTCATGTACATATTGAATATCAGAGAAGACTGGTTATTGAGGAAGAACTACTTGGCGGGGGGAAGTCCGCTGCGTTCTGTAGACAGAGTTTTTCCCCACTCCATTAATTTTTCCCAGTAGCCTTGACTTTTTATCACTTGCACTAAACCTTTTTAATTCACCCCTCTGTGAACAAACACAGGCATAAACCTGGGCCACGTGAACGAAAGAAGGAATAAATTGAGTAGAAAAAGATGCAGGGTGATTACAGGTGTGTTTAAAATCTAGCTAATCAGGGGGTCTTTTTTTCTTTAACTTTATAATCCATATCATATTGTGTTTGAAAGAAAGATGTTGCACAAAACAGCAGGAAGGGGTGGTGTAGCTTCTTTTATGGTACACTGGGACCCAAGCTGTGCTGAGGAACCCTTCTTTTCAACACACCAGCACAGAGGGAAGTAATTTCATGGCTTTGCAAATATATGCACCTTAATTGCATCTTATTAGCCAGTTGAGTCCCAATTTGCAGTTACTGAGATATACCTGTATAGTGACTATGTAAATTCACTATGTCAACAGTAAGAAAGATGGCACATAGATAAACAATTATATATCAACAAAAGAGACTCTGACTGAATTGGAAAAAAAAATTCAGGTTGGGGTTCTATATTTGAGGGATTACTGTTTCCCTTTGACTAAATAAAATAGTTAATGTCTTTCTATTTTTTGTGTGTTCTTTGTTTTGTTGTAAATTCATCAATCAATTCATAGGTGATACAGGTATTAGGCTTTCTTTTTGATGGGTTCTTTCACTGGGAGATTTTTAGTTGTCTGAAGATTTTACAAAAGTTACTACATTATGTAATGAATAAGTGGAATGAGAAAATCTTGGTTTTGTGTAATTTACAGAATGAAGTTTGAGTACTGAAAACAACATCTATCAAATTTGAGTTTCCTATATGAAGATAACTCTAGTCTAGCCACATTTGTCCTTTTGGTTCATGATCTGATTATGGTTTCCTGAAAAAGAATTAGAATAAACTGAAGTCATAATATTTATTCTTCATTGCATGGCAAACAAAAAAAAAACCCAATAAAATCTGCTTACAACTATTTTAGCAAATTATCTTGCTGTTATGAACAGAGTATGTAGCCATGGCTCCAAGACAAAAACGATGAAATATTTTTTGTTGAAGATGTGATTTTTTTCCAGCAACTGTTTGAAAGGGAATTGCAAAATGAAAGCAACTGAACTTTCCATTTGTATGGATTATATGGCACGCTAAAATGGATATTTTCATTGGTGTTAATGGCAAATTAGAAGATCTGGGTTATATCAAAAATAGTTAATTGAAATAATTAGTTAACATTAGGTCTTACCAGGTGGTAAGCCCTCAAGCATATAGAAGTAGATTGTATTCCTTGAAACTGTTGGGAGAAACAGAAAGAGACTGGAAGCCCATTTTGTTGCAAATGATATATGAGATCATATAATAATAGCTCTGAGAAATAGTAATAATATTGATAAGAGACTTTATCTTTTTGCAAAGAATGTGTAAAAATTAATGAAGTGGGTACTAGGCCATCAGGAATAGGTGCTGCCCTGTTCTGTTTAGTTCCTGCTTTGTTGGATGTCATCCATAGCCAGACTTCCAGAAAATTCAGGTAACTTTGGAGTAATGGTAGTGCTGTGTAACCTGAACTGGTGTTGAGTATTTCTCCTGCCCAGTCTGTTTTGTCTTTTCTTAAGTGGTGTTATTTGGTTAATGTTTGAGTAACAGGGGAGAAGGGAAAAGAATCTACTTTGGTATTAATGTCCTCCAAAACAGATATAAAGCAGAAAAATGTCTTGAATTCCCATAATTTTAATTTCATAGATCCATAGTTGAGCTACTTAAAGACTACCAGAACATGCCCTGGCAAAACCTTTGTATTTTTCTACTATAAACTAAGCATAAATTCAGTAGTAGATGACAGATTACTTCATATACCATGCAAGCAAGCCTAGACAATAGCTTTAGCCATGACTGATTGCCTTGCTGTAACCCACTTTATGTTAAATGTATTCTTGCTGTTCAATTCCACAACTGTAATTTTGTTCTTCTGCACCGCTCAGCCCTCTGTGGACTAACCAGGTTCCTTCAGTAATGATTTCTTTTCTATTGTATTGTTTTCTGCATAATCAAGTTGGTAGGTAGGGGTTTAGGTGACACAGCCATCTGTCAAGTTCATTTGCTCTGAAAATGCAAGAAATAATGGCCTCTACAACTTGGGGCTATCTGTTATAAAGGAAGAATATCAGCTTTTACCCTGCACCATCTTCTCATCTCTTCAAATTATCATTTTTTCTACTTTCTATATAAAATACATAAGGTTCTCTTGACATGACTGATTGGTGAAAAAGAAAGCTATCACATGTCCACCTTGTATTGCAATTTATGCAAGCAATCCAATTAAGGAGAAGCAGCTAACATCCAAACTAATGTGCCTGTCGTGAAACTAAAGAGACTGCTGCAGACTGCTCTGCTCAAGCGTTATCATTGCTGGTTCTCTGACATACTAACTGCTTTCTCCTTGAAGTTTGCATAATGCGTGAATGTAAGAGAGTTTGCATGCCACAAAGGAAAGGGAAAACAGTTATTCATTTTCCCTCCTCTAAAATAAAATGCTCATAATAATTCTTATAAGGAGCCTTTATCAAATTGTATCTGTTTGGTGAAATGACATTCACTTGGTAGGAAAAGACACAAAAAGCTGCCTGTGCATTCTTAACCTTTTCCAGACACAGTGGAAGCCAGTTGGAATAATCCAGTAATGATCCCAGTTTTCTGTGTATACATGTGAGGAGGGTAGAGTTGCTTATACAGCAGAATAACCTTTATCCATCATGATGCGAGTAGGGCTGGGAACATTTTGGTTGCTCTAGGACAGAGGCATCTTTACATTAGATCCATTCTCCATTGTCCCTACTAAAATGCAGAATGACATTTGCTTATACTCAGCACAGATCTCAAATGGCCTGGTTAGAAAGAAAACCACTTCCAGATGCCATTATATGGTACAAGAGAAACATGAAATTTTCTACTTCAATGAAAACATAATTATTAAGTGGAATGTCACACTTTTATCACACTTTTACCAAACCAATTCCCCCATCATCTGCCTCTTAGGGCCATTGACGTGTGATAAGACTCTCTGCTGGATGAGAGATTCCCTGACAAGGGAACAACTGCTGTTGTTCACAGTAAGTCAAATAATGAACCTGAACAGCAGATGTAAAAACTGATAAACGCATTAATGAAATTAGTTAGCACTAGTAGCCACCTGCTAAATATTTCCAAAATATCAAATCAGTCTTAAATTCTAAACAAAACACAAAAAAATTGCAAAGGAACTATTCTGCATTATATTTCTGCCCCATGGTGCAGAATTTGATGTCCATTGTATCAGTGTTGTGTAACTAATTTAATGCAAAATTGACAATGGTGCTTCATTCTTGTCCATGGAACTTTATAAACTGTGCTCTGATTGTCATTGTCACTGTCACAGAAGTTAGGCATGAAAAGTCACGCTGATCCCACAAAGAATTAATTGTTCTACCCAAGCTTGCCTCTGCTGCAAATTTCATGTGCTTTTGCATCACAGGATAATATTTTTCTGGTCCAGATAACTATACAGTTTCTCTTTGGGGTCATATTTTAAGCATTTCAGAGCTTCATGAGTCTTGAACTCTACTCACTGCATAGTGTGTTTATAATCACTTGCAGATGTGATTTTGAAAGTAGAGTTTAACGTGATTGACTGAATCTGTTGAAGTCTGGGCTAGGTACATGTTGTTATTTTGAATTTTCAGGAAAATTCCTTTTGCACCTGGGACCAGCCACGGTGCATCAGATATGTTTGTGTTTTTCTGGAAATGATTACCAAAGGCTAAGCAAAAAAGGCAGGTATGTGACTTAGTGCCATGCTTTGTTACTGAGTTCTGGATTTTGAGGTATAATCTCACAGAATATGAGGGAATCACAAGTCAGTTCACGGGTGGAAATGAATGTCTACTCTTTCAATGTTAAATGAATGGAAACAAAAAAGTATCAGCACCACAAGATGTGTAAGCATCTCAAATCTCCCGTGAGCTCTTTTTGCATGCCACATACATGTAAAATTTTCAAAGGTGGCTGCTTACACTATTTACAGAGTGGATCATATCGCATTATTCCTACTGATCAGAATTTTTAGTTGAAGATGTCTTCTCAAATTTTACAGTTTATGCTTCAAATATTTTGAGAAAAACAAAATGTGAGTGATATGACACAGATAAAATTAAAATGATAATTATATGAAAAATGTTATCCTCGTCTTTATTCAGTGCACCGTGAAACACACACATACACACAGAAACACACACATAGTTTCCACCTAACAGGGTTATATTCAGTCTAATTCAAAATAGCAATAAACAGGTGCACCTCCTTGCCAGAATTTTTTTGTCTCGGTTATTAAAAGAATCTTAAAAAAAGAGGAAATTGACCTGGACTTAAGAAGATGTGAACTAGATTTGGGCTAAAACTAGTACAGAAAAATAAAATTAAATGTTAAAATACTGCAAAGAAACTTGCAATGGCTGCAGAACAAATACCATTTACAGAGAGTGTTGTCATGGGTTTATGTTGTTAGATTTTGGTAGCAGGGAGAGCTATAGGAGTGGCTTCTGTTAGAAGCTGCTAGAAACTTCCCCTGTCCTATGAAGAGCCAATGATAGCCAGCTCCAGGAGGGACTTCCTGCTGCTGGCCAAGGCTGAGCCGATTAGTACTGTAATGCTTCTGTGATAACATATTTAAGAATAGAGAAGATTGTTGTGCAGAAGAAATTCCAGCCCGGGAAGAGCAGAGGGGAACTTGGGAACAGCAATGTAGGCGCCAAGGTCAGTGCAGCGGGGGGGGAGAGGGGCCCCCCTTCTCCCCCCCGAAGTAGGGGAAGGACTTGGAACTGAGGCCCCTGCAACCCATGGAGGATGCAGAAACCCCCTTGCAGCCGTGGAGAAGCCCATGCTGGAACAAGTGGATTCAGGAAGGAGACTGTGATTCCGTGGGAGGCCCGAGGATGGAGCAGAGTCCTGCAGCAGACCTGTGCCCCGTGGAGAGAGAAACGCACGCTGGAGCAAGTTTTCCTGGGTAGGACTTGTGGCCCTGTGAGAGACCCCACGGGAACAGGGGAAGGACTCAGAGCTGTGGCCCCCTGTAGCCCGTGGTGAAGACCATGGCGAAGCAGCTGTCCCCCTGCAGCCCATGGAGGACCATGGGGATGCAGAGACCCCCCTGCACCCCATGGAGGAATAACCCACAGGACAGCAGATTGGGAAGAGCTGCTGCCCGAGGGATGGACTCACGTTGAAGAAGTTCATCAAGGACTGTCTCCCGTGGGAGGGACCCCACGGAAGCAGGGGAAGGACTCAGAGATGTGGCTCCCCTGTAGCCCGTAGTGAAGACCATGGTGAAGCACGTTGTCCCCTTGCAGCCCATGGAAGACCAGCGGGGGGCAGAGACTCGACTGCACCCCGTGGGAAACAAGAACTGACTACAACCCCCCCTTTCCTGTATCCCTGCGCTGCTGAGGAGAAGAGAGAGAACATGGAAAGAAGGAAGGGTGCGGGGTGAAGGTTTTTTTAGACTGCTTTATTTCTCATTCTTTAGCTTTTATCCTGTTAGTAATAAATTTAAGTTTTACCCCACATTAAGTCTGTTTTGCCAATTAGTAAGCGATTTCTCCCAGCTCTTATCTCTATGCGGGAATCCTTAGCAGTTTTTTTTTTTCCTCTCTCTATCCAGCTGCAGAGGAGAGTGAGAGAGTGATTTTGGTGGGTATTTGAAATCCAGCCAGAGTCAAATCACCACAAGTGTGCTGTGCTGCTCACACTGAATTGACCAGCAGATAAGCTTGCAGTAGGGATTTCGAAGAAGCACGAACAGCTAGTTGAAAGAGCAATAATTGAAAGAAAATGTCTAATTCTGGATTAGTTATCTGGGAATTATTTATTTAAGAATACTTGGTAGAGCTCTATGCTGCAGAAAATGTGATTCCCAAGAATCAGCAAGCAGCTGGGGATCAGTATTCACACCATCATCGCCTTCCCTTCAGTTGCTTGGGTAGCTATACTGGCAGTGTCAGATGAAAGGAGTGGAAATAGGACCAGCAATTTCAAGTGGTGTTGTGAAACAATAGGGATGCAGACCTACACACGTGGATGCAGATTATCCAGAAGCACTGGACACTTTTCACTCTCTGTGAAGGCAATTCTTTCCTTGAGTTCGGTGACCACAAAGCTCGGCCTGCCTTGTTCAGGCTGTATTTGTTTTTACAGGCAAAATGGCATACCTAATCTCAGACTTTTACTTTTCAGAGTGTTAGGTGAGTTTTGCTGAAAATCACAGATGTGGGCTTTGGCTTTTTATGTTAAATAATTCTGAAACCTTTTCTCCTGTTAAATGCAGAATTCAATTTAGTCATACATATGATAAAAGTATAGGATATGCCTTTAGACTGAAGAACCACACTGAAGGAAAACCAGCATTCAGAGTTTCATGACTTAAAATTGTTTATTCTGCTATTAATACTTCATTTGGATTTCAGTACACCATAATTTCTCAGTATTAATTGAGATAAATAATTGAGATAGCTAGTTTATTGCATGTCAGCAGAAGTTTTTACTGTGATAGGTACCCCAAAATTGAGGAATAGAAAATTCACAAAATGTGAGGCATTTTAAAGGTATGGGATTTCTGAGACAGTGGTGAGATTCTTCCTGAAAAAACAGATTTTTCTGTGCTTTTTAGTTGAGCATGTGCAGTCACTTATTCCTTCTGATACTACTGGTTGCATAGTGTATTTATCTGCAACCCCCAGATCAAATCTCCACAATTATTAAAATTGTATATTGTGTATATCCCTAGTACATAGAACAGATGCCCAAATTCAAGTTTTGATTATCAGGACTATAATTTTAGAGAAGTTTTAACCTAGACAGAATTCAAACTGCTATGATAACTATGTTCTGTAGCCACCAGCTGCTATCTGATGTAAGGTACTATAAGTTCCTAACATCTCTTTTCTTTTTAGATAGAATACATTCCTTTTTCTCACCAATATCTAAGAACTTTTAGCAAATGCAACTTGAAATATTTAATACAAATATGACATCTAAAGTGTATGCTGACCAGTGCATACAAATGTTTTCCTGGGACCTCAAAAAGCAATTATGAACATTGTAAGAATTCATCCCATTTATACCAATATGGTTGGCATAGCTATAGATGTTTTCTTATATTATCTGTTAGCAAATGTAAATCTAATCTTTGCTAATAACATACTTTCAGTGGTATAATTACCACATATCACTTTGATGTCCTACTAGAATTTTTTAAGTGAGTGGAATCATCCAAGGTAGACTGCGTTGAGCAAGTCTGACCAAATAAAATTAAAATCAGTTAAACCCCAATCCAAGGTGGTAAATGAAGAAAAACCTTGTTGTTGCTCTTCCTTCATAACACATCTGTTCTTAGAGGGGTGCTTAGGGTCCGTGGGACAAAAAAATATAACTGGGTGAGAACTGGATCTTGTGTTTCAGAGAAAAAAATTTTATTTTGTTTTGGTTTGTTTTATTTTTTTTCTATAATGAAATGAAATGAAAACACATTGTCAAATATTTTCTCTTAAAATGATTGAAATATTTTGCTTCAGATTTATTTTTAAAATAATATGATATGACATAAAATAAAGGTAATGAAATTAAAATAACTTAAAAATGGCAAAATTCCCTTTCAGCATAACATATTTCAAAGTCTGTTTTAATTTATCTTTTTTTTTAAAAATGCAGTATGTCATGAAGAAAAATATTTCCATGAAACACAATCTTTTGATGAATTTGTAAATAGGAGTTGCAGAGTTTACTTTTCAGAGTTTTAAATTTTCATTAAAATCTCAAAAGGGAAAAGTTTGACATTTTTTATGCATTAGTACAAGAAAGTTTTTACTAACTATATGTTGTGGGAAAGAATAATTTTGACCAGTTTTATTTGAAACTTAGGACCTTCTGACCCTCCACACAGAGTTCTGTCCCTTGCTCAAAAGTAATTTCTAGTAATGGTAAGCTGTGTTTTTCTATGTGTGACCCACGCTCAAAGAATAATTTTCTCTGTAGGTTTTAGAACTAGGTTCTAAGCAGTGGGGGTGTGCGCAAATTTTAATATTTCAAGGGTGGTATTCACAGAATGGTTTGGGTTTGAAGGGACGTTAAAGCTTATCTGGTTCCAGCACCACTGCCATGGGCAGAGATACCTTCCATGAAATGAGGGTGCTCAAAGCCCCAGTCAAGCTGACCCTGAACACTTACAGATATGGGGCATCCATAACTTCTCTGGACAATCTGTTCCAGTGTTCCACTACCTTTTTCTAAATAAAAGATCCACTGTATTGCCAGACATTGATTGCAGTTCGACATGCCCTTCTGCTTGAGATAGAAGATGTTACTGGTCACTGAGTAGGTGACATATTTGCTTCTGTGCAAGACAGCAGCTTCTGGTTCTGTTGACTTCAATATTGAGTGAAGACCAGGAAATGGGATCTGCTGCCATTCTCATGAAGTTGTTGCTTCCTGCCCAATTGTGTTCAAGAGAATATTTATCTCTGGAAGGTTTCTGGTTCTGTTTGTGGATATAGCACCTCAGCTTCAGTTTTGTGACATCTCAATTTGGAAAAGCAGAATCTGAGATTTATCATATTAGCTACTAAAAGTCTATTCCCCAGGGTATGACCAGTGATGTTATAAAGCCTCTCAGATTTATAAAATAGACAGTTGCATCCTACTGGCTCCCAATGTAGAAGTATTCCAGTATTTCCAATAACAAAATTAAATTGCAGTGAACTATTATCAGTCAACAGAAACACAAACTGATAGCTGGGAGTGACCTACTGGCTTCTCTTGTAATAACTTTATTTCCAAGCCAAATGTTACTCCCCAAATCTGTAGGACAATTGTATTCTGTGTTGTAAACTGGATGTAGAGATAAAGCATGCTCAATGAAATTGGTATTTAGAATGCAATTAACACAGAGATGAAGGCTTATGGAGTTTTGCTGACTTCATTGCCAGTTCTGCATGTGACATGACAGCTTGGATCCTGTAACTAAAAATCAACAGGGCTTAAACATTTATGGTAACTTTAATGTAAATTTTCCCTTCCCTTCTGTCCCAATTTTTTATACCACTGTTTTTATTAAATTGTACCAGCTTCATGTTTCTCTTCACTATTTTATTTTCTGAAGCAGTCCTTAACTTCCTTTCTACAAAAAGGTTAACTGCAAGAAGTGTTTTATAAATTACAAATTTAAAAAAGAAATAAGCAATAGCAAGAAAGGAAGACAAATTCCATAAGCCTCTGCATAAAAATAACTAACACTTATTAAAGATCCTGGTTCAAAACCCTACCTGTGATAATCTGATATCCTAAGCTAAGATGGCTTCTTGTTTTCCTATATGTTTTATTTGTGAGAGACTTGTTTTATATTGCTTGACAGTTAAAATGTAATGTTATTTTGGTGTCACTATTTAAAATTTTCCAGCTGAATGCTGGCAAAAACCATTATATTTCAGAGACTGTTTGGAAAATGTCATTCCACCAACCCCATATCAAGAAAAAATAATGCAGTTCATTCCCAGTGTTCCCATTCAGAAAAAATTCCCCTTTCTTTAAAGAACAATATGGCAAGCAAGGTTGGTCAGCTGACATTCCTTTTTAAAAGACAGCTTTTGATTCCTTTTAATTTAGACACAACTTCTTTGCTCTGAAATTTTCCATGTCACGTGCCTGATTTTTGCCTGATTTCTTTTTATTTCAACTAAGTTTGCCAGGGGTTTTTTTGGTCGCTGTTGAAAACTACCAAGATCCTTCCTTTCAGTTGTTCCAGCAGTTCTGCGTTTTGGAAAATGGCTGGACTGCAAATTCACCTTGAATTAGTTGAATTTAGATAAGATATCCTAAAAAAAATCATGTTTTAAATTTTGAACAAATTGCATTTTGCATTTGCTGAATGCATACCTATTCAGGTTCATGGAATCTCATTTAGTCAAATAATATTCTTCCTCCCCACAGCTTGGAGTGCTGCACACACTGTTATTCCCACAGAATAACCCTATGTAAGGTAGACATATGCAGGTATTCTTCCCAAGGTTTATTTCCTATGCAAGGACCACTTTGTGATGTTGCATGCATCAGGCCTCCAGGGGCAAAAGGCAATGCCCTGATCCTTCAAGGATTTTTATGTCTTCTCTGTCTCCTCCCCCACCCTCTCTGGCCCAAGGAGACCTTGCACATGTCTGCAAACATATTATCTCTCTGCATACCGGAGAGCAAGGCTGAAAACTTCTCTTGTTATGTTGGGGGCGGGGGGTGGTGGTAGGAGGGACGGGCGCAGGGGTAAAACATTGAAACTACCTTTGAGAAAGAGTTACCACTTAGGCAGAAAACCCTCTTAGCAAAAACTGAGTTCTATCTTTCTGTTACAAATTCTTCCAGAAATTTGTCTATTCCTATACCCTATAATTTTGCTGCTGGTGTCTGCGGGTTGAAGTGCTGTTGGGAAACAGAACTGAGCTGAGGAAATCTGCTCACTTGTTCTTTCGGTGCTAAGGATTTACCACAGCAAACCTGAGAGAGGGGAAAAGACTGAGAAGTTGGCACACCTGGGAAGAGAAGAAAAATTTGACTAGTGTTGGAATGGTGTTGTTCAGAGAAATAAGAGGAAACATTGAGGCAAGAATTATGCTGAGAGTGGAAGTCTGCCAGACCCAGGACATGAGGGGAATAGAGCAGGCAGACTAGAATTAGAAATAGAAAGGGAAATGAAATACAAGGAACTTTGTAGAGAATACCAAGATCTCATAGCTAGGGGGAAGAGATGATGACTGCTTGGTTAAAGTGAGTAACACGAGAAGGCATGAAGATGATGGTAGTAAAGTTTATAAGGAGTTGAGTGCAGGTAGTTACAATTAGAAAATCTGAAGAGCAGAAGAAGCAGCATATCCAGAAAAGAACCAAGGTAGATAAGATGTAAGTACAGGCAAAATGAGTTCAGTAATGACGAATCCTAAAAGTAAAGTATAGGGCAGAGGAACAGTGGAAGCTACTACTCTTCCTTGAAACCTTAGAAAAACATACTTGCTCTTATCATTTACCTGGAAACCATACAAGAGCGTGTGTGTTGTTCATAAAGTTTATTCACAAATAAAATTTCAAACTGTCACCATTAGTTAATCTATTAATCCAAGAGACTGCAGTCTGTGCTGTGAATTTAAACCTTTCTGCTATCAGACCACTTTAAGGCTTTTGCTGCTTTAAATCTGGGAAATTGCAGAAATTATATATAAAGAATACATACGTACTTCTGATACTCCCTAGTCTTGGGTTGTCAGCCTGAAATGAACACAATAGAAATGGTGTGTGGGCTTGTCTGCATGTAGCAGCTGTAGATACTTCATAATAAATTTCAAGGCTTTTGTGTACTATTGATTATGGAATTTTGCCAAAATGTGTTATCATAGATCTCTCTTTACATCCTTCATTATCTGCTGTTCATGCAGCCTACAATGTATACTGTTTTTCCAAGACAAGATTCAAATTAATTTTTCTTTTCTAAAAGCTCAGGCCTACAAAATACGTAAGCAAGCTTCTAGAATGAGAGAACAACCAACGTGTATGGCTCATATTTGCTTTTTATATCAATTATTTAGTAAGGAAGCAATTTAGATGGAAAGTTTTCATGATTCACATAGTGTGTGTTCACGGAAAATATGAAAAATATGATAAAATACTTTGTCACAGAGCTTTTTGTGAATGTTATCATAATAATGGTGCCAAGGGAACCTAATCTAAGCCTAGAAAAGATCTAATAGATCACAACAAATGTTTGTGGGAGAGAAATGTTTGCTGTGAACACATTGACAGATTTTTACTTTTTTATAGAACAGAAGGAAAACACAATTCTGATTGTATGGCCCCTGAGAATATCTATTTCTGTTCACTGAGAAAAAATCAATAACTTTTTTTTTGAAGGATTGAGACATAGAATATCATCATTTTTTTGTACAGTAGTGTTGTTATACCATGAAAACATGCCAAAAAGTCTTGGGGAGAGAGGCAGAATCTATTAGGAAAAACATTAATTTCTCTTTATTATTGGCATAATTTCTGTAGCAAAAGATGCAAAATTGTCAAATTATTTTATTTTCCTCACAAATTTACTGGAAGTTGGGTCATACCCAAGTAACCTGGTAATCTCCCACCTGTAGAGCATTAATATAGTATATAGAACAGCAGATTTATGACTTGTTCCAAAGACAAGCATGAAACTATATCTTTTCCTTTTACCGAGAGGGCCTCTGCATGAGATGAACTAATACATTATTGTAGCCTAACATACTTGTTAGCTTTTTTCCCTTCCTGAATTAAAAAATTGAATTATATACACTCAGTCTAGTTACAGAACCTGTAAAGTTTATTAAAGTTTATCGACCATGTGTATACACTTCAGGATTTAGGTTCAATTGCTTCTTTCAAGCTGGAACATTGAATTAAGATGCAGTGCCTTGCTGTGGCTCTCATGGACTCCAACTGAGCTACAGGTAGCAAAAGTCTCCTTCAATTAGACATAATCATCACTCACAGTCAATAATTGTGCTAAAGGCTGCTTTCAAATCTGTGAGGGATTCGCATTTAATGTACTGATTCAGCTTGTCTGAGCCAAATTCACTGTGTACTGAAACCAAAGCAATTTAGTTCTTGCCTACGGCCCTTTTGGCAGTTCATCTAGTACTGAGCACTGTAAGGACTGTGAGATACAATTTAATCTGAGACATCTGTGCACAGACAGGACCTTTTCCGTAACAGAGGAAGACTAAGTAATGGCTAAGCTGTAGTTTTATGTGAAGAACCAAGTCTTATCTGTCCTCTGAAAAATAAAGCATTTAAGATATAGTAGAAAGCCAAACGAAAAACGAGAAAAAAAAAAAGAAAGAAAAAAGGAATAAAAAAATCCTTGGATTTATGAAATGCACACTGAGTCTACTAACAGCTTTCCTTGCTCCTAACCTCATAAAGCACTTGAGCTGTGATCCTTGGATTAACCATTTAAAGATATTATACTTATCGTCAGCTGCAGCTGACTGGAAAGACCTTTATTAAATATGAAAGAAAGAGGGCTCACTGCTTGTGATTTTTGTACAAATATCAAAATTTCCTTTGTATGTGTTTTTCTCTTTCTGGCTCATGATATTACTGGGGAAAGTGCTGTAATGTTTATCTCTTGTATCATCCTGACTCTTTGAGGCTTGATATTTCCAGGAAAGGCTTAAAAGTCCTGTAGTCATCACATATAATAGTGCATAGGAAGTTTTAATGATAGTGAACCAAGAGCTAACAGTGTCTGCCAAGTTTCACTGACTTGCACTCAACTATTCTGTGATCTCTACTTGTCATTTTTCTCCAATAATGCAAAAGCTTGTTATGATGAAAGAGCCATTCCAGGTATTTCTTCAAAACCAGTATCAAAACACTTTTGTTTATGTGAAAGCAAGTGAGGGAGCAAGCTGGAAAGGTGAAGACAGATCTATGTAGTCCACTAATCATGAAAATACTGTCTTTTATTGAGGGACCTGCTTGTATGAAACAAGAGTCAACACAACAATCTTCCTCAGCCAACACCTGTTTGGCAAAAATACGACTAAGAAATTAAAGTGCCTTCAGAGAAAATAGTGAGAGCATACAGTATAAAAGCTTGGCTTGTCAAGTATAATTATGATAGATGCTCTGAATAATTAGAATGGCTGTGAAACACATCCACAACTTCTTTAAGTGAGGTTGTATATATAAAAACTTCAAATCTGTGACAAAACATTATCAGAAATTTTCATTTTTGGTCAAGATATGATACTTTCAGTGGAATGGGAGGTAATCAGAATTTCCTTTGTTGATTTCCTGCAGCAACCAGAGCAGCCCATTGGCTTCTTTGCATGTTATTTTGGGGTATCTAATGAGTTATGAGTTACACAGTGTGAGGACTACAGTACCTGGGCACCTAACTTAGGTTTCTGAATATAGTTAACTGCAAGGATTGCATCTGTGACATCTGGGATTGCATCTCTATGCCTAATAACACGAACAACTAAATTATGTTCATAGTAGATGATTGCCACATGCAAATGAGAGCAGCAGCCCAGAATGTGGACCCAGAATATCTCTTTTAAAGGTTTTAGTTACCAACCTTTAGAATAAGGCTTGTTTTATTCCTTGCCTCCATTTGTCTCTGAATTTTGCACTGCTGGCAGCTTGGATGCCCAGTTGAAGAGAAGAACGTTCTGCCATCCTGCAGTTGGCTTCTGCCTTGAGAAGTAAGTCCTGGAAGATCACAGCATGTGTCGTTGTGGATGGACAGTTTACAAGTAGGTGTCCTTATCACAAGAATAAGGACTTCTTTTGCACTTACCAGGAAGAGGAAAACTCACACACCACAGCTACATAAAATGGTGTTTATGTCCCTTTGTTGGGCCTGAAATTTAGTGCCTTGTGGCAGGCATTGACTTTTTGTTCTTTATGCTAGCTGATGGTCAGACAATGGATACCTTATTCATGGCTAGACCTGCTACATATTAAATACGTATACTGTTCTCGCGACTTGTTTTGATTGCATTACAAATTTCCTACAAGGAGAACATGAAAGAATAAAAAAGCTTACTTGTTTCCCTTGATACAATAAAGGCTGGAAAAGATTATATTGCTCTCTGTGTTTTCATTGTCCTTGTTTATTCATCAGGACAGAAATAAATCAGGGACAGAAGAGAGCTTTTTAAGCTAAACAATGAACAGTGTTAGCTCATGAATAAATTGCCCTAAGAAAATGCAGGTTGAAATTATAAGAAAGACCATCAAGACTGAGATTCTAAGTCAGCCTTTCTAATGGTATAAGAAAGTGACCCCAAACCTCACCTTGGAATCATCTTAACCTGACATTTGAAAGCTGATATAAATGCACAACATGAATGTCTCATCTTATACTAGAGAAAGACTGTTTCTCACCCGAAGATCCATTCCAATCCTGTGTTCCCAGTAGAAAGTTCCACAAGTGCTGCCTTGCAAACATGAAGTTCCAGAAAATTACTTACATCCAGTAAATTAATGCAATATTTTAAATGTACAGTAGGGGTTTCTGCCTTCCTAATTTTTGTTGCAGAGCTATTCAATGTCTCCTTGTAAAGGACATGATGCTTGGTTGAATGGTGTTGTATGCAAAAGATATTTCATAGTCTGTTATCAACTTACTTTTTCTTAATATGCTTTTTATTAATTTAACAGTAATCTGAAGCCTTTAGGTGATTCACAGGGCAGTTAATGACCAGATGGACAGACTGAGTCCTTGAAGTGAAAGTAGTAGCCCTTAATTTTTCAGGCAGTCAAAGACTTTAAACTGTACATATTAATGAACCATTTGTTAAAAAAAGGTCCCTCATGCACAGCTACCTTCCCAATTCTTTTTTATTTGCAATATTATTTAGAAATTCTATAATGCAGTCAAAGACCAGTATGTCAACCAACTGTGGCAGTGGTATCTGCCATATCAGTTCACCTTCTGAACATATGAAACTTTCTGTTGCAGGTAGCTCATATAGACCTTAATTTTTGGCATCTTCTTATATTTTGAGTCTGTTGTTATGACTGTTATAATTTCTAACAGCTAGGTCATACATGGCTTGGGTTGGAATTGGATGACAGCAATGAGTAAAATGCAGTCCACATTCACCTTCATGTTTTTGAAAGATAAAGTTTCAGTACAAAAAAGGAAACCTCAGATTCACTTCACCAGTTTTTCAAGGTCAGTCAGTCTGTCTTCAGATGTGAAAACTATGAATTATTCTATACTATTGTAAAAAAGAAAGTATAAAAGTGGGAAAATTATAGGGAAAATATTCATTGAAGAGTTTATTTAGATCATATAATTTTTTGTAGAGTAATATGTTGGATGAATAGTATTATACCCATAATAAACCTAGTAAAATACTCAGAAGAAAATTAATTGAATAATTTATTCAATGAAAATGACAAAATTCACTGAATAATGTATTCACTGAACAGTACTTAGCTTTAAGATTTTTTAAAAAATATGTAGAAAAATATTTCAGTATGTCAAGGCTTCTTTTTTTAATCCCACTTTACCCTGAAAATCAACACAATTCTGAGTTTAATCAAACTCAAATGCTAATGATAAGAAATCTTCCAAAGCAAGTGTTTAAAAGTTTGGCTTGTCTTTTTCACATATTTCTCCAGAATTTTTAACAAAGTTTAGTCACCAAAAAAAATCTGTAATCCCTCAGAACCCATCCTAAACTTTATGAAATGTTACATAATAATTTTCCTCTTAAAAACATAGTCCTGATATGTATTTTTTTAATAGCAAATAAACAAAACAATGTCTTTTCAGATGCTTATTTAACACAAATCTCCACATCCTGTTCATGCTGACAGTGCACAAACAATCCTTGTACTCCAAATGCAAAGGCAAATTTGAGTACAAAATTCAGGGTGTTCAAAGAATCCCATTGAGTGCTAAAGGTTAATCTCCCCCACCACCCCCAACTATTCTCGTCTCCAGCAAGAGAAAATGCAATGTCAGGCAAACACTTAGAGCTTAAGAAAGGAAAGATAGACAGGACATGCCATGGGTCAATAATGGATGGTGTTATCAGACAAATGGGTCACAAACATTTGCTTGAAGATATTAAAGTAATTCTGTATAAGAAGTGACTAGTTCACTGATAATTAGCCGCATTTTTATGATGCATATAATTTCTGTGATGCCACAACATCTGTGCTAACACTATCAAAAAGATGATAAAGATGAAAGTAGCTAACCTTCGGGTTAACTCTAATTGGAATACCCTTAAATTAGGGGAAATGACATCTAACTTTAATGTGCAATAACACCCTTATAATTTCGGTCAGCTCCTGTTAATTTGTTTGTGTACTGTAAGCATCAGCCATTTTTTAATACTCCTGTGTGTTGCATGCTGTACCCTTTAGCATTTGGATGAAATTCAATATCCAAATTTTATATTCTTAATGAGAAAATTTTAGTTTCATTGCTCATTCATTTTATCTATGTCTGACTTTTTTTCACTGGCATATCCAACAAGTAACCTCATGTTTCACCGTGTGTATTTTATCTATTTTAATAGTTGCAACTATATAAGTTTTGCTGAACTTCAGTAAAAAAGCTAGGCCAAATGAAACAAAGAAACATGAAATAAGTTGACTGGTTTCTAGAGGAAAAGAGAGATTCTGAAATAAGTTTCATTATCCAGTGCTGCAACTACCAGAAATGGAGAGTGGTGTATTGTCTTGTCTGCTCCCACTTGACATATGAAATCACTGGTGAATCTTATTAGGATTAATTCATACAATGACGAAATACCCTCAGGAGTGGGATTCATCTCAGCTAACTCTAACTGTCCGTAGATTAGAAATCTATTTGGTCTAGTTTGGTCTAAACTTTTGTTATCACCAATTAAAAGACATAGAAAAGGTGCCCAGACACCTAGGCTAGACTTAGTGTTTGACTTCCTGTTCCTTGTTCTAAAATATAGGAACTCGGTCTAAAGTTCTCATTGTTGAACATGCATTTATTGCATAAGACTGTACTATACTCCAGAGCTGGCACTGCTCAATAACTTTCCTGTTACAATAGATGTCTAGGGAAGGTAAGCCAAATTAGTTATCCTTCAAGCCATAAAGCGTGGTGCTTTACCACACAAATTAAACAAATTTTAACCAAAGGTGAGGAAAAGGACAAGGTACTTAATGCCGTCTTTGCCTCAGTCTTAACAGAAACACCAGCTATCCTCAGGGAAACCAGCTCCCTCAGCTGACAGACAGGGAGCAGAATAGATGCCCTGCAGTTCGGTTCTGGGCCCCTCACATCACAAAGACATTGAGGCACTAGAGTGTGTCAAGAGAAGGGCAACAAAGCTAATGCAGGGTGCAGAGAGTAAGTCATAGGAAGAGCACCTGAGTAAGCTGGGATTGTTTAGTCTAGAGAAAGCTCAGAGCAGACCTTATTGCACTCTACAACCACCTGAAAGGAGGTTGTAGTAAGGTGGGATCCAGTCTTTTCTCCCAGGCAACCAGTGACAGGACAAGAGGAAACGGCCTCCGTGCTGGGGGAGGTTCAGGCTGGACATCAGGAAGAATTTTTTCACTAAAAAGTCAGTTAAGCATTGGAATAGGCTGGCCAGGCAAGTGGTGGAGTTACCATCCCCGCAAGTGATCAAGAAACAACTGAACATGGCTCTTAGTGCTACGGTTTAGTGGGTATGGTGGTGTTTAGTCACAGGTTGAAAATCTTGGAGGCCTTTTCCAATCTTAATATTTCTGTGATTCTGTGAAGTAGGGAATAATGTGTTCTATGCTGTCTCCTGTGACAAACAAAATATTTGTTTCACAATCATAATCTACCACCTTTTACTAGAGTGACATAGATTCACAAAATGTTGAAATTTCTCATATTACTCTACAGCAAAGCAATTTACATTTTCACCTCATGACATGTTGCTGAAGAGAAGATAAAAATTTTCCATGTAAATATATAAAAATCTCTCCCATTTCCTTTATGAAAGTCACAGAAAAATTATTAAGTAACTAGTTTAGGTCATCAGGAAGACTCAGCTGGAATGGGAGTCTACATTATTCAGCTGAAGTCTGATGGGCAAGTGATGCTGTCTGTTATGAAAAATAGTCATGCCATGACACAACACCACTGAGATATCAGAGTTGTCATTTCAATTCACACTTCTTGAATATGTAAAGTGCAACTGTTAAGTAACGTAATATTATTCTGTTGGTTTGTCCTCCTGGGACAAAAGAAAGAAATCATTAACTTAGAGCTTTTTATGTATGGTTTTTCTTGTAAGGAACATTATTGTTTTGTGAATATTTATGTGAATACACTCATATCTATATCTATATCTATCTATAGCTATATCTATGATTACATAAGATTGGTTTTGAATATATATACATATGTATCTATAGATGTCTATGTATGTATATAAATATAAATAATTCTTAATTAAAAATATAAAGTAAACTGCTCTTTAGAAAGTTAAAAACAGTGCTTTCAAATGTTAAGTCATTGAATGCTATTTCTGTAAGTACAGGCACAAACTGCATTTTGTTAGGGCACAAATTCCATTTTGTTAGGGAAAAAAGCCACATACAAATACTTAAGTTGAAACTTGTATTGCTAAGCCCAGATTTGGGGAAAACTGGGGTTTATATTTTTAATTCTGACTATATCTAAGACTATGCAACATTTTTTGCTGTGGTTTTGGAAATTCACTCATAGTATCTGCCAATCACTTGTCAAATTCCATGTTGTCATTCTTGAAAATAAAGATTTGAATAGCAGTCCTGCTGAAATGATAACTGCTTATGCATGTGTTTGAACATGTGGTGTAAACTGTGATCCTCTGTGTTCAAAGCTCCACAATGTTTGTCTAATCTGATGCTATTCTTCCCAAAAGGAGTGTATTGTAACATTCCATAGATACAGAAGAGATAAGATTCAAAAGACACAAAGGATTATAGTTACACCTATACCATAGCTTACTGACTTCTTGGATTACAAACAAGTAGTATGGGAACAAACCCGTATTACACCATATTGCAAGAAAAGGTCATCAGAACTTGGCGTGCATTATAATGTTGGGAAACGTTGCTGACTTTATTTCACATCTAAAAATGTGTTGCAAAAAGAAGCACATAATATTAAGCAATGAAAGAAAAACCACTGCTAGTATATATGTTCAATTTATATAAGCTGATAAATGCATGTTGGGGACTGGTTTTCAATTTCAGAAATGAATGAGAGATTAATTCATAATTAAATATCCACATATTTTCTATTAAAAAGGCAAAGATTTATTAGATGTGTGCATTTGGTTGGGTTTATCAGTGTATATCATCATATAAATGTTCAAAGTTTTCTATGCAATAGAAGCAATTTTCCATCACATCTACCTGCAACATTACTTCTGAGATATAGTATACTGGAAACTAAGTATTATGAATAAATATTATCACTTGCTAAATTGTCAGTGCTTGCCCTTCATAAATCAGGATGTTACTAAATCTGTCATAAGGCATTGAATACAAAAGGCTGTACTGTATCACTAGCTAAATTACAACATGCTTATTAACGATGACTATTGTTTTCCAAGCATGAGATTTTGCAACTTCACACAGGATTTGGTTGTTTAACCATTAACTAAGTACATTTGAAAATAAACTGTTGAAATTATTGGGTACCTTTGCTATGTGGCATGACTGGTTTATGATCTGCATTAGAACCACCTCCTTTTGTTCTGATGAAGGTATTTTATTTATAGAAATTACTGTTATATAAGTTCTGAGATGATTTACTGTAGTGGATGCAAAGCAACACAGTGAAATTTTACCAAAGATTTTTGACTGGCATTGATAAGTACATAAGGATAATAAATGCTGAATTGCATCTACCAAAATAGTAACTGTTATGAGCTACAGGTCTTGTTAATTTTTTCTGAAAATTAGGCACACTTGCAATACTATAGTTTTGTAAGTAACACACAGCCACAATATGTCTTTTTTTTTAATGTGAATCATACTCTAGTCAATAATTTAAAGGCTATTTGCAAAGAGTAGGACTTACATTCAAAGAATCATTCATACTGTATGTATACCTTTATACCACATCTTGACAATAGTTTTTGGTTTTGTAGCATCCTGATGTGCCTTGCATCTTCCATGCATGTATTTGCAAAGGTTCTGCTGAAAAACAATGAATTCAATTGCAAAACAGAGTATATTACATATTTTAGGCTTCTTTTGAACCTTCTTAATCAACAGATGGTATGAACATAAATGATGTCTTAGTACAAATCATGCCTACTTTGTTATCAATCTATACCTAAATTAGTTTCATCATTGTCTTTAATAAAATCATGACTGATTAACTTTATTCATCAAAGAAATTTTTCCTTCCTTAATTGTACCTCTGTTTGATCATGTAATCCCTCTAAAGTTTGAATAGTTCCTTTAAAAATGTAGCTTCACTAAAGAATTAGTATATAATTGGCTTCTTTAAAGTGTAAAAAGTTTGTTCTCTTTAATCTTAAAACTGGAGGTTCAGTGAAAAGACTAGAATTGTAGATATTCTCGTTCTGTATGAAATGATAGTCTAAGACAGACACACTTTCTGATTCTGAGCTTTCCTCCCTGTCCCTTAGTGTCTCTTGCAAAGCCAGAAGCTAGATTAGCTTGAGGTGACACTGGGAATACTGATGATATATTGTGCTTGCCTAGGGTATCACTTTTTGTATTCCCTAACACATCTGGAGATGTCTTGTTTGTCAGATGAGTTCTTAAAACATTCTTTGCTGATTCCTCAGCACGTGCATCTGAGTTAAATTAATGATACTAATATTAAAGATCCAGAAATAAACTCAATTGCTTCTGAATCAAGATGTAATCAGAATTGAAAAACATGTCTGACACGAAAAAGAAAACCTTGCTATCACATCTAATTAATAAACCAACCATATTGCCTTGTTGGTTCAGTTATTCTTCTGCTTTGTTTTTTTGTTTCCTTTGTAGGATTGGCTTTGGAGAGTCTATCCATATGATAAACTAAGAGAAGAATAAAGAACTATAAGAAAAATACCCACGACATTATTTACATGTTGTGTAAAAGTTAAGAGATAGAAATGTTCAAATTCTTATATCTATCAGTACTAAAAAAGCATAATATATTAACAATTGTCACATCAGTGGTGTCTCAAGAAACTGAAAGTTTATCACTATTGTCTACGGTTAATATATCTGGTGTTTATGACACACATTGCAGTTGCTTGAGTTTGAATCTCCAAAGTACTCTGGTGTAGGTATTAGTAATTTTATATGCATTCATCAACATATAAATGAGTACTTTCTCGGTGTTTTGGAACAGGATCAAAACTTCATGTGCAAACCACTATTACTACTCTTCCTTTTCTTACATTGTCTTATACTAATCCAGATTGCAACTCTAAGAATATAATTTTCCTTCAGATATTTCATCTTAGATATGTGGATATTCTGAAAAAAGTTAGAACCTTAACTAGCAATTCAAGACATTTCAGGGTGTACATTGAATTATTCATGTTTAGCTTTTGATCGAATCTCTGTAATAGATTTTAGCCAGTGTGTTGAATGATGTTCAGTTGAATTTTATCATTGTCTCTTGCTTTATACAGTATATTTCGTAGCTATAAATGCCATCACATTTATTTTGGCTTCCAAGTATTATTTTAAGATTACTGAAAATATTTTTAGTCTATAGTTGGGGCAGACTGGGCTATATCAGATGGCTATACATGTATTCAGAATTTCAGGAATCAACACAAGTTTTACCACACATGAAATATAATGATAATAATAAAAATAATAATAATAAAGAATAATAAGTCCAAATGTAATTTCTTTCAGACCTTCTTTTCATGCTTAAATGACCAGTAAATATAGGGTCATGCAAATTATAATTCTAGTAGTCCAATAAATAAGTTAGTATCATATACTTCCTACTTTGTGATGATCCTAAGAAACTACTAGCAGAAAAATGTCATAATTTCTTCTCACTTTGTGGTACATATCTGAATTTATTACTTACTTTAATGAAGTCATACTTTTAGAAGATGATCCCTAGCATTTAGTTACTCTTTTTGTACCTGGTCTATTTTTTATTGAGCTCATAAAACCAAAAAATATTATGAAGTCTGGATATCACCCATTTAGGAAGGAATATGACTTCATGCTGGGATTCCTTCAACATAATAACAGGCCTTTTATTAAAGGAACATCCTGGAACACTAAGTAAACAGGAATGTACAAAAATGCCAGAAGGTAAAGAATTCTCTGAAGGTTCCTCTGCAAGCAATTGAGTTGTGGAACTGGCTATCTTTATCCTTGAGACAACATTTATTGCTTTCTGAAACCCTCCAGGAATTGTCACTGGATGTTCACTAGGCATTCCTAACTTGTAAACATGGTCACTGTCGTCTGAAAGATTTTGCTTCCATGCAAAAGCAAAAATTGGTTGAATATACCCAAGCTTGATCAATGTCAGTGTGAAAACATAGTTTTTGCTGGTCTGTGCAGAAAGTAATATACCAAGGTATCCTAATTAGCATAGGGAAAAGGATCTGGAAAGTAAAAGGCAAAAGGGTTCTTGATTTACATACAGTTAGCTGTGTTAGTCCCTAAAATAGAACTTTTCACAGTAAAAGATTAAAAAAAAAATTTTAAGTTAGTCTTAACTTGCATAAAGCATTTCATCCATTCAATTTCAGCATCCTTTTGTACCTGTTCTCTTGGTAAGGATTGACAAGATGATATTTTTTTCTTTTCTGTGCTTGTGGGGAGATTTTTTTATAATGATGTTATCTGCATGTAAATTTTAAATACTAAAGGAATGTAGGACTATTGAATGAACAAGAATCTTAATCATAGAATCATAGAAGGCTTGGGTTGGAAGAGGCCTTAAGGATTCACTAGACCAGGTTGCTCAAAGCCCCAGCCAACCCGGCCTTCAACACTTTCAGGGATGGAGCATCTGCAACTTCTCTGGGCAACCTGTTCCAGTGTCTCACTATCCTCACAGGAAATAATTTCTTCCTAATATCTAATCTAAACCTACTCTCAGTTTGAAGTTATTGCCCTGAGTCCTGTCACTACATACCCTTTTAAAAAGTTGCTCTCCATCTGTCTTGTGGGCTCTCTTCAGATACTGGAAGGCTACAATTAGGTCACCACAAAGATTTATCTTTTCCAGGCTGAACAATCCCAATTCTCTTAGCCTTACCTCTTAGGAGATGTGCTCCATCCCTCTAATCATCTTGGTGGTCCTCATCTGGACTCACTCCAACAGGTTGATGTCCTTTCAGTGCTGGGGACCCCAGAACTGGATGCAGTATTCCAAATGGGGTGTCACCAGAGCAGAGTAGAGAGGCAGAATCACCTCCCTCAACTTGCTGGCCATGCTTTTGATGCAGCCCAGGACACATTTGGCTTTCTGGGCTGGAAGTGCACATTGCTGGGTCATGTCCAGCCTCCCATCCACCAGCACCTCCCCGTTCTTCTCAACTGGGCTGCTCTCAATCTCTTCATCCCCCAG
>VZRE01001875.1:0-34939 GCA_013396775.1 Cephalopterus ornatus
AGGGAAGGTTTGGGAAGGGAAGGGAAAGTAGTGTCTACTGGAGACTTGGATTTATATACGATCCTGCTGTACTGCAGAGCCCACCATTTGTCCACTACTTTTCCTTTATCTGCCTCGTGTGTATAGATGCTCAGAACTCCAAGGTAGAGGGGTAGTTTAAAAGCTGTGAGTGTGGTACCTGCACAGTGGCCTCTGTTCCTCATTGGTCCAGAATACTCCTGGAGTGACTGAAAAGTAAATGAGAAAAAGTGAGAGAATAGAGATTGTGCATTTAAGAATAGTGAAATACTGGAAAGCACATGAGGAGTTGAGTTATACCTTCGTTAAACTGATTAAAAAAACATTATTCAGACAGTAACACCAGAAAGACAAGAGGTAGCTAAGGACTGTATGAAGGTTGGGAATTGTGAGTCTGTTGTCCCATGCCCTTGTCCTTCACAACACTGAAAAACATTGTCTCTGAGATGTTTACCCACAGGAGCTAAAATATTTTGTTTAACAGACTGATCAAATGTTGGACAACATAGAAGTGTGAATGGTATTGGGAAATAAAAGAGTGAAATAAAAGGCTGCAAAAAGGAGGCTGGTTTTTTCCACAACATCTGATTGTGTCAGCCCAGTCACAGCACATTCAGGCACTTGGTATTTACTCTGGTAGAGGTAGAAGCGCGGTACCATACCCGTTTCTGTTTGAAGTTGCTAAGTTATGAAACCACAGGTTCCACAGCAGACTCACGGATGAGTAGGCTTTGCTTCCACCTCAAAAGAGTCGTGCAATGGTCACGAGGAACAGCAGCTCCACAGTGGCCTTACCAGAAAAGGTAAAGGAAAAAGAAGGGCTCAACTGCACGTGGTAGGCATAAACAAACCAGCATAGTTATACCTGAGCAGTCTTTCTTCTGTAGATAAATTTGTGTAGAGCAATTTAGATTGTGGGAGTATGGGGACATTAGAATGCGAATTATGGAATCGTTAAGGTAGGAAAAGATTTCTAAGATCATCAAGTTCAACCATCAATACAGCATCACCACCATGTTCAAAACTAACCCATGTCCTCCGGTGCCACATCCACATATTTTGTGAACATTTCCAGGGATGGAGACTCTACCACTTCCATGGCCATCCTGTTTCAAAGTTCGACAACCCTTTCTGTGAAGAAATTTTTTGTAATATCCAATCTAGGTGTACTTTTGGGGCCATTTCCTCCTGTTTTTTAATTTGTTACATAGAGAAGACTGACACCCACCTCACTACAACCTCCTCTCTAATTGTAGCGGGCAATTAGGGATACCTGAATGAAGATGTCTGTAAGCATTGAGTCACAGAGCAGCCTTTTTGCAGTTCTTACGGTTTTCTATTGCGTAAATTTTGATTCAAAGTGAGTTATTTTTCATAATAACCCACAGGAAGAAAAAAGAGAAGGGCACATTGTGTATTTTAAAACCACTAGAAATGTCAGATAGACAATTTGCTCTTTTCCTGGATATTTTCAAAGGATTTCAATAGTTCCTTTTCATCTGTAGATGTATTTCTCCTTCTAAGAAGGATCCAGGTGCTGCCTCCCTAAGAAACAACCCAAAGATAAACCTATGTACGTAGTCTTATACTCACAGATGAAATAATTTGCAACCTGTTGCCTTTTTAGAGGATTATTATCACCAAATTTAGCTTAATTTAAAGCATTTTTCAAACTGAAGTCTAATAAAAGTGTCCTTGCATTTGACCTGAATATTCTCTGCAGAAAACTTACTGTTCCAGTACCAGAAACACCAGTAAACATTTGAACTGGTACCCTTGTTTCACAATTACACTTCTCATAGATCTGGAGTGCATGGTCTTCTCTAGAGAGTTGTAGTAACACTCTGGTAATAAAGGTAGGGTAGAATTCAGAAAAAAAAAATTCCCCACCATTTGATTGTTCTGGGAAGATCTGCATTACATAAGTTGTTTTCTCCAGACCCGTTTCAGTCTCCCCATATTTTTAATGACTGAAGAGAATTATCATGTAAGAAAGTTCCCTGATAAACCACTCAACAAGTTATCACACTCCTTCAGTATGTTATTAGAAATGGATGGTTCACTTTTACAGTTCACTGGCATTTGCTGCTCCCGCTGAGAGATTTCTGACAGTGTTGCAATAATACAAGACTTGTGTGGATGTTCAGCTAATGTAAGATAGGGAAATAGCAACTTTTAGCTGAGACAAGCTTAATAAAGTCACAGTTTTTCAGGTTTCACAGTAATTGGATATCATATAACAAACTGCAGCTGGAGTCTTATCTAAAATTGGGAATGAGGCACCTTTCTGGCAAGTTCTGCTGTAAACACTCAAGTAATTCATTGATGCTATTCTTGTCTCTTGGTATGAGTCACCAGGCACATTGGTCATACCTCTGTACAGGGACAAAGGTGAAGGAGACAGAATACTGAATAACGTGCGTGGTTAAATTTAGTAAAAGATTTTACTTCAGGGCTGTTACTTAGAACAACTCCTTTACTTTGACAGCAGTGTTGGGAGGCATGTCCGGATTTTTGTGGCACGCTTGAATACTTGCAGGTGAAAAACAAGCGACCACACCTGGCAGTGCTGATTCACCTGTGTGATTCTATGTTCTTCTTTAACTGATTTAGACATGAAAGGAAGTGCCTCATCTGCACCCATGTAGAAAAAAGACATTTGGACAACCACCTTTTGAGGTCTGTGGGAGTTATAGCATCCTAGATAATGCACCATCACATGAAATGGCATGTGTTTTTCAGGACTTGGAGTGATCTAAGTGATCTGGGTTAGCTGTCAGAGGTTAGGCACCTTGGTGGTCGCTTTTCCTTGAGTCTCTGGCTCATGATTTTCAGACCACTGTGCTCTTCAAATTGAGTAAGAATGTGAAGTAACTTTGACTCCCACCATCACCTTTATAACAAAAAAGAAGAGGAACAGTGCATGATTCTAACAGGATTTATGAACTAAATGTGTCTTTTAATGCCTGTGTTAACCACAAGACAGTTTCCTGGGGAACGGTTACATCTCCTTGTTCACGTTAAACAATTGCTGCATTTTTCCTCACTAAGAGAACAGGTATCTCTATATTCCCTGCCAGAGCACAAAAGGGTTTCAGTACCCTCTTCAGGTTTATGAATCTCTGTGTGCAATGTTTATCGTTGCTAAATATAGATGTGAAAAGCGCCAATCCTTTTAATGGTATTTAAAACACAATGGCTCTTCAGCCTCTTCAGTTTTTCTCGTTTCAAGTGGGGAAAAATATTCAGTGTGCTGTATGTTTGTTGCCTTAGAAAGATGTAAGTATATACAGTAAAATCATAAATACTTATTTGCCTGAAACTGTATAAATATTGCCCTTTTGCCCACTGCAAAAGTGATTACTTCATTAGCCCGAGATATACAACTAAAGTAAACATGATACACAGCGAGGCTGTTCTGGTTTTGGCTGGATTCTCAATCTGTGAGATCCTTTTTACTCTGGGAAACGTACGATATTCTTTTCTGTTTGCAGAACTAGTGATAACTTGCTCCACAGAGAACAGAAGACTTACGTTGAACTTGACTTCAAAACTTTGCTTAATCTTGGGGCACTATCTAGAATGGTCTCTGCTTCAGCTGAGGTTTCAAGTTCACGTCCCTTTGATGCTGTAAATGGAGCATGTTGGACTGGCTGACGCAGTATTAAATGTTTTGTGTGCTTTTATAAGAACAAATTAACAAATTATCTAAGGGTTAGCATGCTCTACTTTACATGCTGAAAATTCAGAGGTAATGACTTTAAAAGCTGATTTGTGTTTCCCTTCATGCTCTAAAACTTCATTCACTTGCACTGTCATTCTTGCTCCTTATGCTGATCTAGAACATCAGGTTATCTCAGCACAGTTTATACACAAAAGGGCCAAAAGGTTCAAGTGGGAAACAGGATGAAAACCCTTGTGCCAGTATTGGTCTCGATCATAGGAATTCATAAGGTATTTGAAGCAGACATTATCCACTGAATGTGTTCCTGGACAGTCTGCTCTAGGTGACTCTGAGCAGAGGGGTTGGACACGGTGACTTTCAGAGGCCCCTTCCAACCCCAGCCATGCTGTGATTCTGTGAAAGTCCCCCCAGTATGATTAAAAGCAGCAAGATTGCAGTCTCAGATATATTTATATTCCTTTCCAGTTAACAAATACTAAAGATACGGATGAATTTTTAAATTATATGTGAAAAACACAGAAGCAAAATTATTAGTCTCTGCAGTTCTTTACTCCTTTCAATCATTCATTAGATCAGGGGAGGGTTGTTTTCTTCTTTTTCCAATTATGATACACTTTTAAATTTCAGTAGGAAAGTGTTTTTAGTATTTCAAGATTTGGCTTGTTCTTTTCTGCCTACAGTCTTATTTTTTTATCACATTTTCACACGATATCTCTTCCCAGTAAAGGAAAAAGGAATGCCAAACCTTTCTCTGTTCACTGCCAGTGTCGGTACAGCCATGGCATGATTACATTCGCAGCATCAGCCAAGCAGACAAAAGAGTTGTTCATCACGGGACTCTCTGTTCCGGGGCTGGTTGCTTTGATACCTTGCCTTCTATCTTCACATCTCTGTAGGCTCTGTTTCTTCTCATAGATCATTCGCAGCATGGCACATACTGTCTTCATCCAGGGAACATCCCACCATGCAAACTTAACAACGTATGAAATTCTTTTTGTATGCCCATTTATAGTAGGTAGCGCTTGTGGAGTGATTCCCCCCCAACCCCCCCACCCCAAACCATCCCAGTGACAGACAAAAAATTGCATCAAATATCAAGGAGGTGTTGAATTTTCAGCAGTAAGCTAATCACTGTGTGATCTTAGCTCCATGCTTCTAAAGCTAAGAAACTAAAGCTTTCCCAGGTATTTCAAGAAAAGATTTGTCACCCTTTGGAGAATTTTTCCATGTGCAGCTGGTTATATATGGTGCTGTGGGAGGACTAAATCACGAATTTGATGTATATTCTCTCTTAAAGACAAGATGCACTTTTCAGAGGGTTGAAATATTAGAACCTTTGTTGAATTTCTCTAGTTCTCATATCAGTGAAGCAGTCTCTGCCATTTATAGGTGGTGTGCTTTTGTGCAGCTTCAAAGTAATATTTCATTCAGGTCAGAAAACTCCTATGGCTGAAAACAGTATAATGGGCTAGGCACTTACGTCAAAAAGATCTAGACAATAACCAGGTGCATGGTAGGGTTCTCAAAGTTAAAGATCCTGTCTTTCTCTTCAAAGACAACTCATGTGGCTGATTTGGGGTGCACTGCTTTTGGATTTCATTGCTGCCCCATAAAAAAAAAAAAGGTATGTCTCAGAATGTCGCGGTCGGGGTTGGTCAAAACANAATCAATAACAACCAGATCAGTGCGCTGAGTGCTGAATTGTGGGGTCTATTCCCACTCCATGTGGATTCCTTGGGTCATCTGGAGCAATAACTTCATTCCTCTGCACCTTAATTCTCCTTGAAGGAGAAAGAGAACCATTCTTTGTCTGAGAGGGATCAGAGAATAACTGTAGAATGTGTTCATACATTTATAAAATGAAGACTCCTGCTGACACCTACTCCCAAAAGAAATGTCCAGGAAGCGAGTTCAGCTGCATACTCAGAAAGGCCAGCTGCAGAGAACCCCATTATGATTCAAATAATATTTGAATATTTGGTTAAATACCAAAGAAAGCTTCAATCTTTGGTTCCTTCTTTTTCTGGAGTAAAATGCAGTACTAAAAGAATACGATCTGTAGCCATAAGGGTGTATTGCTTTTCATGTGACAATGTAGAGCCTTTTATGGAGAGGTTTAAGGAGACAAGAGGGAGCTTCTTAAATTATAATGAGCAATCCAGGCAATATCAATTTGGGGTTATTTTCTATTTTTTTCTTCTCCTTAATGCCTAAGCTCTATGCTGCTCTTTGCAGCTGACAGATGCCAACATAAATTTCTATTCTCTTTTCCTTCTTTAGTTAAGTCTGACATACCAGAAAATGTAATAAACTCAGCAGATACAACATCATTAGGCTGCCACAGAACTGGGAACTTGCCCTGATAGGATTATAGAGCTGCTGGGATTGACTTCTCTGTCAGTCCACTTGATAAACTAATTTTATTTTCATTCATTAAAAGTGATTGCCTTTTAAACCCTTAGCTGCAGAAGTTTTCCCTTATTAGTATTACAATATGGGGAAATGTAAGTGAGACGGTGAAGAAATTGGGAAACTTGATGACTTTAGAGTAATTTGGGGCAGCTGTTTTTGTTTTTCAGTTTACTGTATTAAACTCTTACTAGAGATGGACCAAATATGAGAAGAAAATAACTCCCAGACAGAAAAAACAGTGAGCAAATGCTGCTTTGTCTAGTATAAATCCAAAGAAAGCAGAATTCTGGCACCTCGGATGGCACAAGTTTACATTGGAGGAGAGGAGGATTTGGCTTTTCTTTCCCAGGGATTTGTGTGTATAAAACAATACAAGTGTCTTTGCATGGTTCTTCAACTGGAGCCTTAAATCACGAAGCTTGACACCCAGTCAGTCTGACTTGGGACTAATCTTTCAGTGGTACAGAAGTTGCAAGTTACTTCTGCTTCCCTGCAAGGTCTCATGGAGAGGTACAAATCTGAGGTGACACTGCCTCAACACGAAAGCTGATATTCCCTCTGTCATTTTGGGGTTGTACAGGATTGGTGCAGCCTGAGGTGGTGGTGCTTACCTGTACACAGGATCAGTATCTCATCCCTGGCTGAAATTACAGCTTGTGGTGATGGATTCTCACCCATTAAATGTGTCAGGAACACCCATGAAAATCTATGTTGAAGTTTCTTCTGGTCTATGTCTTTGGCAAGCAGAAGTCACCCGACATCTCAGCATGACTCAGTAATAAATCTTCGGGGGGCAAGCTCTGAAAAGTTTATGTTGACTGAAAGGAGCACACTGTGTACCTTCATATGGTTTTAGTTGTGAGTAATGGTAACTAAAAGACACCATGAACCCAACTACTGAAAGAGAAGGGAGTCTCCATGTTACAAGAGGAAAATGGAAAATGAGTATTTCCGATGTCGGGTAACCAGGGGTGAGAGCAAAGTTCTTTATTCGACACGCATGACAAAAGTGGGTGAGTACAAACGTATTTGCCACATATATTTAATCATGCACTCACAGCCTTTTTTTAGTTTAATTGGCATATGGGCGTAAGAAAGGAATAGAATAGAATAGAATAGAATAGAATAGAATAGAATAGAATAGAATAGAATAGAATAGAATAGAATAGAATAGAATAGCTGATGTGAGTTAATAAAAAGCTTATCCAAGGGGTGGTAAGTGGGTGAGAAGAAAATGGTCTCTAGGGATTTGGCACAAGGACCGTGCAACGGGGCAAGGCCACAGTGTCAGTCAGATGTTTTATGTTTAATACAAGTTTTCTCATATTAATCATATTAGCCTTCTAACTATACCTCCTGATGCACTGTACACCTGGCCCAAGACCCAGGGAGTTATGAAGGAGCATGCCAGGCTCCCAAGTTTCTGTTTGAATGCAGAAGTCAACAGAAAGGGGCCAGAAAGAAACAACGTGACGAAAATAGCTCACTGCAATGTTATAAGCTCTGTTATATTCTGTCTGCAGCATATAAACTTTGCCCTGTACTTCAGTAAGGTGTGTGAGACTTTTATGTACTCATATGAATATTTTTTCAAAGTTGGAGAATGGCAATGGGTTTAGGTTTTAACTTCTTGTAATTTGCAGTTTAAACATCATGATTATGATAATATTGTCAACATGGGTGTAATAGCATGTTACTCTTCACAGACCTCCTGATTTCTCTTTGAAGGAGCACTAAGGAGTCCTGTATATTTTTAAAATGGGAGGCAGTGACATTGTAAATCATTACAAAATCTGTTATTGGTGAAATAAGTGATATTTTAACTTCGCAAAATGTAACATCTATGCCATCGATTACAGATTAGGTGCAGCAAACAGTGGCTAGCTAATGAAAAGCAAAACTGAAAATTAACTTTTTTTTTCAGTGGGAGGAGGTGAGGCAAAGACCAAAGGTGTCTTCCTGACACCTCCTGGGCCTTCCTGAATTGCTTTGTGTTTCTGTGCTCTTCTGAGGATTTTGCCAATTCAAAGGAGCTGTGTGGGCAACAGCCACTCGGGATCCCAATTAAGGTTTCTGAATTATGTACTAATTTTGTTTCAGTGTTGCAAGAGTGGAAATCATTTAGCTTCCTGGACTAACTGCAGCACCACTCCAGAGACTCAAAATCCTCAGCTAGAAAGTACGGAATCAGTCCTGTCCCTCTCCTGCCTTCAAACTGCCCCCTTAAGTTTAAGGCAATTTGTTTTCCTCCATCACTTCTTTGGCACAAACAGCAAAGAAAGAATCAGAAGAGATTTCCCACTCCTTGCCTTCATACTCATCTGTTTCCCAGGGTGGAAGGGAACAGATGCAGCTTCTGGCTCACAGCATCTCTGTGGTCTGTCAGGATTGCATTTAGCTGCTGTTCACAACTTCTGGGCAGTGTGAGATACACAGACTTCATTTTTCACCAGCTGCTGGGTATTTTTATAAATAGAACTGGATTGGAAAAACACTCTCGATCCTTTTCAAAGATCTACAGGTTGCAATAACTCAGCTTCTATTGCGCAATTCACAAATTCAACAGAAATTGAAAAACCGCTTGTATTCTCTCACCAAAAAAACCCTCTAATTTCACAAGAAGTATACAGACATCATGCAGACAAAATGTGATGCCCTTCCCCTCCCACTTTCTTCACATCAAAAATTTGATTTAAAATCAAAAAGTATTTTTAGAAACCCCATATTTTTTCTCCATTGATTATATTTTCATGTTTCTCTGCAATCAGAGAAGTCACAGAAGTGGTCTTTCGGGTAAGGGGTCTGACTGCTTGCTTTTAATGACTGTTGTGATCCTTAATACCAGAGGTTCCCAGATTTCATGTGCCAGCCACACTTTGCTAAGAGTGACAGATGAATTCAGCTCATTCTCCTCCTCTTGTTTGTAACCTGGCTTAAGGCAAACAACTATTTGCAACAGACCTTTTCTTATTTTTTGTGTGCTAAAATTGTCTTGCCTGATTGTCACTGCACAGTTCATAAAAATATGAGCTAAGGCTGCTAATTCTCGACCATTAGCCCCAGAGCAAGCGTGATACCTGCTTCCCCTCCAAGGAAAATACAGACCAAAAGAACATCCATGGTATCTTAGAGGTGCTTAGATTTAGAGCAGGAGAGTCGAGAGTTCTACTCCTTCTGCATAGAAACACAGAACTCAAATCTTTTGTTAATCTTGCTTAGTATCTCTAGACCTGACTGTTACTAGTTATCCTTATCATTATTATATGCATCTAAATATGCACCAGGAATTAACTCTTCATTAACAGAATGGAGTCATGCAGAGTTTAGCATCAGATGGGCAGTGCTGAATGAATGGAAAATACATCTGTGTGTGTGGATCCAGAGGACCTCTATGTGAGTAGATTTGGAAGTTATATAACAAATCTCTCTGCTAAGTTCTGCTTTTTAAACTTCTTTGTAGAGACCTGTGCTTGCTGGTGTTACATAAACATGGGTAATATTTGTTCATGAAAGAAATTAAAAGCTTAATGTTATGTGAAGAACGGCTTCAAGATACCAGCAGAAGAAACTTCTTGTGGAAGAGGAATTTGTGACTTGGATGTTTGGTGCTGGTGAAAATTTTACTGCCCACATAATCATTAATAAATCACACACTTTTCTGCTTGCATAAAGTGCTGTATAGTTAAAGACAGTGTGACTGGAGGTGAGATAACTCACTGACAAGCAATATGGAAATCCTGTATTTTATTTCGTGGAAGAGTTATGTTAGCAATGACAGTCTCTAGCAGAGGCCTGTGGCCCTATTCTTCTGGGTTCTGCGAAGACTTGCAATGAGGAGAACCTTCCAAACATTTCTCTATAAATCTCTATTGTGCCTCTTTATATCTGTCAGCATTTGTGTCCTATTTCAGCTCCCAGTTTAATGCCTTATTTTTTCGTCTTTCTAAATATTTGCTGGTTTCCAGTGAGCTCTCCTTTCCTTGAACTGACAGTGCAGTTGTGTTCTGCTGAAAGCACCCGGCACTCTGATGGAAGGGGAGCTACATGGCACTCCGGGCTAATGTGCTTTCAGCATCCTCTGCTCCATGTGTTACACAGGGGAAACACCTCCACTTACTGCTGTGAGCTAACTTGAAGGAAATGGAGAGGATGAATTGCTTTAGGGAAAAGAATCCACTTAAATGTAATGGTGCCTAAAACAGATAGTTCCTTTTGTCTGTAAACTCTCTGATACCCCTTCTGCTATTCTAAGTCTAAATGGATTTTTTAAAAATAAAATCATGGATCAGTTTAAAAAAAGAAGCTGGTGAAACACAATAGAAAGTGACAACTGTATTTTTTCCCCCTTCTTCTTCACACAAGCGAGTCCAGAGGTTCAGATAACTGTGGAATACAACAGGAAATCAATGGGCTGTCATAAAGCATTCCTAGCAGTTCTCTTTCTAGCCGTGTCCAGCAGCAGATGACAGCACCATTCCCAACAGGCTCCGTGGAGCTGTTGCTGTCCCAAAGCTCTCTACAGTCGCTGGAAGTCTTGCTTGGAGCGTGGGCTTCATTTCACACCAACTTTTGCAGATTTTAGGTATCTCACTTTCCTCGGATCCACTCACAGTATTTCACAGATGGCCCATTACTTCTCTGAACTGTTCTCACACACCAGGACATCTTTGAATCATCTTTACCCTAAAAGGAAAGGAAAAAAATAAAAGTCATTGTAATGCCACTGCTGCCTAGGAAGAGTGGTGCCATTCCTTCAAGGCTGTTTGATTTGAATGGCCTGAGCCAGAGCACTAACTGTTACAAGTCCTATTTTCCCAGACTCAAAAGGTTGGAAAAGGCTTTATGGCGCTAATTTTCAGATATTTAGGAGGCTTTAACTCCACATATCCTAGCTTTGTCTACAATTGTAAACAGCAGGATTTGCTTGTGTTATATGTCTCAGGAGAAGTTTTGAGAGTATTTCATTATTAAGAATTACAACAGTATTATCCAAGGAATATGGACAGTTTCCCAATTAGCTCTGACTAGCGTTCAGGAGAATGCCAACTCCTTACCTGAAAAAGGCAATGAAAAGAAGTTAACGTGACTGTGCCCCTTATAACAGAAACAAACCTGGATTTTGCTCTCTTGGTAATATGTTAACAGAGATTTTTTTCTAGCAAGTGGCAAATGACCATGGTATTCACCGTGAGAATAAGTCTCTGAGTGCTACAGATAGCACATTTCAGAGATGCAACCTCAAGGTTACTTATTCATTGGGTTAACCAGCTGCACAATCTGTTCCATAAAGCTGACAAAGAATGAGCCTAATTTCTTAACCAAACCCTGTGAGTCTTAATATAAATATCAATATATTTTTTTAATTAACCCAGCAAACAAGGATTAGATTTTCCTCCGCAAAGCCATGGTTTCTCGCAGCTAGGCACAATCCCTCTGCAACTCCAGCCTCATGTAAGTCACTTCAGGGAAAGGATGACCTCCCAGGTGTGTAGGAGTAAAATGAGAATTTCTATTCTGTGGGAGGCTATGGCAACCGTGTAGCCAGTATTCCTCTGCTCACTCATAGACCGAATTGTTTCTTTTATTGCCACTGAATGGTAATGTAAGATGGAGCAGCTCTGTCAGAACAAAATCAGAGGAATATGGCAGCAATCTTCACATGCAAAACATGCTGACTTGTGCACAAAGCATCTTGACTGTAAAGAAGAATCTGGCCCTTTGTTTATGAAGTTTCATGTTAAAACATTGGCATCTTAGATGAAAAGCACTAAATCTTCAGATCATTAATACCTTTCACGTTTTGTGAAATCATGAGTGAAAACTCCAAACAGAACTTCGGGGAAAGTTTGTTAAGTTGGCAACAGTCCTGGGAACATGAGACAGGAGCTTAAACTCCAGTGAAGTCTGTTTATCTGTGTCATTGCCCAAAATGGTCAGAGAAAGAAAACAACAGTAGACACCATTGCAGGTTAAATCTCACTGTTATGAGTTCCTTCTGCATTATAGGAAAAAAAACCCAACAAAACAAAACCATGTTAACAAAGTAAATGTCTGTGTTTAAAAGCATAAGTCTGTTTCTCCTCTTCTTGAACAGAAAATAGCTTGAACTTATCACATACAAGTTAACTCATTTTCTCCCTTTTCAAGATTTTGTGTTCTCTCTGCAGAAATGGAGGTTGCTCTTTCATAATTTTCTGATGTTCTTTATGACACAAATCCCAGGAGCCCAGGAGTATGAACAGAACACCCCTGAAGCTGTTGAAACCTTGGTACAAATTTTAATGCACTCTAGTTACATCGCCTCGCAGCTGCTGCGTGTCGTGAAAGTTTTTTCATTACCATCTTTCAGGAGATATCTTACTAGCACTTACCTGCAGCAACATGGAATAAATCACACAGACCAAATGGCCCTGCAAAGGGGTGATTTCTAGGCACACCAGGGAGCCTCGTTCTTTTGTACTAGCAAGCAACTGGCACTAGAAGCATATGGATGTGCGTTATGCACGTGAGAGTGTTGCTAAATGAAAATAATACCAAAATCCACGCCCTCATGTTCTCTTCCCTGCAAGCACCATGGTAACTCCCAGTGGTGCCCTACATGATGCTATAAACAGCTATGAAGAGCTACAACATAATAGATAAATGGCTATAAATACTTTTAAGATTTATCTGAGGGAGGAGACAGTTTTATGTCATTTTAAATTCTATCAAGCCCCATGCACTTGCAAAGAGCCATTAAACATTCTTTCTACTCAAATATCCAGTTTAATAAGCTTCTGTTAGCACTATGGTGATGTTTCTGTGAAAAAAAGATGCAGGCTCTCTTAAATTAACAAATAGATGAAGATAGTTTTAAAAATCAGGTAAATATGAAACTGCTAATAAT
The DNA here is from genome assembly GCA_013396775.1 of Cephalopterus ornatus. NCBI lineage: Eukaryota > Metazoa > Chordata > Aves > Passeriformes > Cotingidae > Cephalopterus > Cephalopterus ornatus. Next base: position 13,002 of record VZRE01001875.1, read on the forward strand.
GCAATCCTGGGATCAGAAAGCTGAATACTTCCTGAATGCCTAGGAGAGATTCACTGGCTACTGAATGATTAGTGGCATAGTTAAACCAGTCTGCAGGTAGTCCAACTTGCAGGTCCCCATGGAACGATACAGTCAAGCAAACTGGGGACTTTCTTGAGTTGCAGGTTCCAGCTGAACACAAACCAGCTTCTACCACAAGAGCAGGCTCTGACTGAGATGCTCTAGTGCTGCACATTTTCATGCAGCAGGACCCAGCATGTAGTACACCTGGAGTGGGTGGCTGTCATGGGTTTATATACCACAACCCAAGCTCACACTGTGACCATACCTATTCAATTCACACCCAGAACACACACTCCTTTGGATTTCTAGAGCCCCCAGGTCTAGAAAGGTGCTATACAGGGGCTCCTGTCTTCTGCTGCAGCTTTATCAAGTGATAAAGGCCACAGGTAATAATATTGGCAAGGCAGGTGCCAACTGGAAAATAGTAGATTGAGCAAACTGTCCTGGCAGACCACAGAAGAAGGAGCTCCTCATGATGGGACTCATCAGAGCATGAGGAGACCTGCCAGCAACGTAAATGTTTTGTGAATTTGTCTCAGTTGTGCTCAACTGTCCATGAATAACAAACCACAGTAAATGGTGAAAGCTGAAATTTTTCACATTGGCAATTCCAGCCAGAACATTTGGTTTCCAGCTGGAAATAGGTCTTCATTTAGAAATTTCATTCCCTTTTGTTCAAGAAAATAGATGTTAGAACATCCTACAATGCTTGAATCTAAAATGAAATGTTTTCTTTACATCAAATTCCAGAAACTTGTGGAGTAGGGAGTTGGAGATATTTTAATAATTTTTAAAAATAAACAAAACCATCAATCACTGGAAAAGTTTTCATCTTGGCTTTGCCTCTGACTCCTGATGGGACTTGGGGTATCTCAGGACATTTACTAAACCTTTGTTTTTCCAGCTTAATTCGGAGCTATAGCTATCCCTGCCTGTGTTTGTGTTACACTGACCTCAGATGGGCCCTACTCTAATGAATACCACAAAATACTGCAACAGCTCCCCTTCTGTCATTCTGTCCTCTCAGGGCCTACTAACAGCCTTGGTTTCTCAGCCTCACTAAAAGCATTGATGAAGAACCTGTCTGTATTCAGACACCACGTATCTTCTGCCTTCTCCCCTGTTCCACTGCCGCTGCCTTCTGCAGAAGGCTGGACAAGAGAGTGCAGATAAACTGCTCTAAAAGGGCAAACGGGCTCTTGCTGTGATCCCTCCAATGCTGTCCCCAGAGCACCTCAACCATAGACAGGCCAGCCCTGCCAGATGGGACTGGGTCAGCATCATTTGCCCCCCACAACTCTCATGATAATCAGCCCAAGAGGAGCCAGGACAGATTGTTCTCAATGACACACCCTTAACTTCTGCTATTCTCTAGTGCCAGCAATTCCTTTAGCCAAAGCATGACCATATTCACACACAAGATTAGACTTTTCTGTGAATATCAGTACAGTTTTCCCAGTAGTCCTGTAGTTTATTTCCTCTTAAGAGTCCTGGGAAAGCTTCTCCTGGCACAAATTATCCTGACCCTACAGAAATCAACAAAGAGCTCTGACAAATTTTATTCCAAGTCAGGTTCTTCTGCCACTTGGCAAGGAGACCCACAGGGCATTAGGGTAACCTGAGAGGAGAATTCAGGTCTTTGTCCCTGCCCTTGGACCTGCCTTAGTAAGAGAGAAAGTTGAGTCCAGGAAACAAGAGCAAAAGGGCTGTGCATTGTTAACAGAAAGAAATGCCATCATAATGTCATCATCATCTGCCATTGCAAAGGATCTGTCTTAACGGCATCGAGTTCAGAGTCAGGACTGCACTGACTCAGTTTGCACGGCCTCAAGAAGTGTTATATAGTTTCTGGTTATTTTGAGTAAAAACAGTCAGGAAGTGGATAGAATACCACTTTCTTTCCTTGGGTGTTTTGGGAAATGTGATTGATGGGCTAGATGGATAGTGTTAGAGCTTGTGTTGTCAAAATAACTCTTCATGCCTGATAGTGCAGGGCTGCACATCTAACCAAATCTTGTCAAAGTAATAGTAAATAGCATTTATAAATTAAAGAAAGAGCAAAATCAAAACTAGTACCAGGAAGAAGAGAAACTCTTCTTGGAAGCTATTTCCTTAATATTTGGATATAATCTACCTTATCCAGAAATATCTGTCTGTATGCAGAAGAAAGAAATATGCTTTTGTCCCCTGCAGCAGAGTCCAAAAATGAGCTAGTAAGCATTGCTTCCTGATCACACACAAATGGGTTTTTTATCTGTGCCAAGATCATAATATAGGCCCTTGAATAAAACTACAAGCAGATAAGAAAAAGGACACACACCTGAAAGCCTTTAGTGAGTCTTCCCATCCCCTGAGCTTCAATAGCCTTCTCTAATAAAGCTTCACTGAAGCTTTGTTTTCTGAGAACATTTATATTCTATTTAGCAAAGTGCAAACATCTCTAACAATAGCTTTGTGTCAGGCCACAATTGTATTTCTTGATGCTAATGCAGACTATTGAAAGACAAAAGTTCAGCCAATGCCCCTTGGGTTCTGGGAGAGCTGTACAATTTGGATGTCAGATTCACTTCCAGTTTCAGACCTTTGCTATACAAATGATTTCAAACCTTGCAACTCCACCAAGAGAGACTAAATTTGCAGAGGCCACTAAACTGAGAGGGGCTGCAAACCAAGCACAGTGAAAATACCAAAATACGTTCACAAATAGGAAAAAAAGCCCGCAAGTCTGGAAAAAAGATAATTCTAAAGGGACTAGATTAGAGCAGAAATAATCAAACATTACTGCGAAAAAGGGGACAAACTGAATTACAGGCTGAGCTTCATGTTCTACCTTGTAAGAAGGTGAGCAGTCTGGGCTGCTAAGGCAGGTGGAGTGACCCTGCCGCAGATGGGGCTGTGAACACTAAAGCTGAAGCATCAGCTGCAACATGAGAGATATAGACAGTAAGGAAAACCTTTTGAGTGAAGTTGTAGGGAAGCACTGCAGTAGACTGCTTGAGGATGATACAGAATCTGCGTGATGAGAGCTTTTGCAGAACAAGTGGGGAATGTGTGAGAATGACAAAAGCAAAGCTGGTTCTGTCCTGGAGGAGGGGCAGAGGCCAGGGGAGTCCTCCTCTCCTACTTTCCACGGTCATGTCTGGTTGCTGTGCTGGAGTTTGGGCTTGAGTTCTGAGAGCCAAATTGAGTTAGAGCCAACTGCGTCCATACAGCTTGTCCAGGATCACGGGTTGTGCAGGAGAACAGTGTGTTTTCCATGTGCTTCGTCAGAGTCTCTTCATTTTAATTCACTGCCCACAGTGCTGCACAACATAAAGAGGAAGGCAGCACTCCAAGGAAAACATCCCTGACTGACCCTCGGTGCTACCAGTTAATCCCTCTGCTCCAGAGGTCGACTCACTCCAACCTTGTGCCAGAATGCTGCCAGTTCTCATGATCAACAAGTTTGGGTTCAGTTACAGGACTTAAGCCAAAATAACAACAAGATGCAAGCACTAACTCCATGTCTTCTATGACATTCAGACTCACATGTAGGAGTTCCTTACCGCTCCATGAGATATGCAAGCCTATGAAGTGTCACACTGAGCCAACATCAGTAGTCCATCCAGTTAATCAGGCTGTGATTGCTATTTCCCTGCCCCTGCAGGGAAATCAGTTCCTTATTCCAGAAAGGTACCTTTGGATGTACTTACAGGTACTGGCAAGTGGCAGGAGTGCAGGCAGGCAAAAGAGGAATCTTGCAGTCATGACTGGTTTTGCCCAGGTAGAAGTATTAAAACTTGTATGCACAGAGTTATGGGAAACAATCAGTTCCATACAGCCCTTCTGAAATCAAAACATCATACCCCTTTCTGAGACTGAATCTAAATAATATTTCACATCCTATTGTTCCTTACAGAGCTAAGAACTGGGAAAAGAAACTATTTCTGTGAAGAATCCTTTCTGTTTGAAAGAACATGCTTTCTAAGGATGTCTTCATTCTTTCCTCATCATCTACAGGACTTTGTGACACGCACAGGAGGGAAGTATTTTAAGTAAATCACCCCAGCCTGATTTCAAAGGAAAGTGAGCTGGACAAGATGTGCCAAAGGGTTTAACATCTGCGCCACTCCTATAGAGCATTGTTTTGTCCTTCATACTTTGTGAGGAGACACCCACATCTGTTTTCCACTTTCTTTGTGAAAGCAGGAAATGTTTAATTAAAATCAAGCTTAACCTACTTTGTTTTCTCTTCATGCCGAAGAAACATCAGCTGCTGAGAGGGAGGATGTGCAAGTCTTGGCGCCCAAATGGCCTCACCCAGCAGAGGCACAGAGCAGGAGAGATCCGAACAGATCTGCTGGGATGATATCTGTGTTGTCCCTGGGGTATGGGAAGAGATTAGGTCATGTACCAGAAAGGGAAGAACTTGAACTGTGCTGGGGAAATTGAACACAAATAGTTTTACTGGGCCAAAGTCTGTTGCATTTATACAAAATGACAGAAAATAGGGATGGCAAGAAACTCACCAGAAGACACAGTCCACCTGTCTTACTTCGGTCTGTCCCCCTGATAAGCCACAGGGACCTGGAGCTAGGGGAGCTGGAGTGAGGACAGCTACAGATACTGCACTCCAGGATTCTCCCCAAACCTGGCAGCTGCAGCTGGAAGTACCAAATTAGTTTAAGAAATTTGGAGACACAACTGATTTATATCCTCACTGGATCAGGCCAAAGAAAGGACACTACATCCATCCAAATTAACATCCAGATCTTATTATGTGGCCCCTTTCATTTGCCAGGGGTTGAAAGGCTTTTCAGTCCCTTTCAGTGGCCACAGAGTAACACAAATCTTTGTGTTCTCTTTAGGAATACAGAAAACAGTCCTATGGTCATGGGTGGTTTGGGAGGAAGTTTAAGGCTGCATATTCTTTTCCCAGAGATAACTCCACTTCCAATTGCATATCAGTATGTGTCAAGCACGACTTCATTTCACCATGGAAGGTAGTCTCAAGTGCTTTTTGTTATATTACTGCAAGTGCCAGGAGAGGCACTAGTTCTCTCGGGGGAAAAAAAAAAAAAAAAAGAATAATTGTGTAACAGGAACTTTCCCTGCAGAGATCATGAGTAAAGTCCCTGGAGACATCCATCAGACCATTTTGGAAAATTCTGCAGCATCAAGGTAGACTCTGATCAATATATTCTAGTGAGCATAATTATTTCCAGTAACATTTTCATCAGTTCGGATGTTCTTGAAATGGAAGCATTCTTCAAATAATTCACTGTTTTGGGTCAAATCTCTCTGTGCAATTTTCTTGTAGAAGATGAGTGATCTAAGTCAAGCTAGAAGCAAATTAACATTTGCAATTTTAATAAATTTTCCAGCCAGGTGTTAAGTTTCTCATTTGCAAGGAAATTCTGAGGCTTGTCAAAGCTGTGAAGTGCTATTTAAAACCCGTTGGGATTGTCCTATTTATCAACATAGTCACTGGCATTTTTCTATAATTTAGATGGGGTCTTTAGTGCTTAGAAGAACACCAGCAAGAATACAGTGCTAGCCATGATCCCATTATCAGAAGACACCCCCTGCTCATGGAAACATAATCCTTGTCTCAAACAGCATATTAAAGGAGGCTAGAATTGCTTCCTCAGCTACAGATAGAGAATCTGGGGATAAGAAAGAAAAAAGCTATTCAGAAAGCAGGATTCCATTCTTCCATCAAATTGTAACATCTTCCAGCAAAGAGAAGGCTGAGAGACAATGGATTACCTAAATATATTTCTCAAGTTTATGCATCCAAAGTGAGAAGAGGATGGGGGGAATTATCCCCTCTATCAGTGTTATGATAGAGGAGGTTTGTCTCAGGCACTTTAATGTCATTTCTTGTTTTCCCTTCCTTCCCTCTTTGGCTCATCCTGACAACACTCCCTACTTTAACTGTTTGGATCCTTCCTCCTGTTTTTCCCAGAGAAGGGGAAGTAAACAGAAGTTTAAATGAGCTCAGCAAAGAGCTCAGTGCAGAACAAGAGCATAAAGTACTGGGGCTCATGGAGTTGAAGTACAGTAGTGTTGTTTCCTCAGCTTTAGAGGCTATAAAATCACAAGCAGCAGCACACAAATGTGTTGTCATGACGATGGGTGTGATAAAAAATAGGGGGCTCTTTGCATGGCTAATGCACTGAGAGAAAGGTAAGGGGGACAGCAATAAATACTTCATAGATTTCACTGTGTTGATGAGCAAAGCAGTGGAGTTCGAAACATAATGAGAGAAAAATAATCTCTTATTGATTAAAACATCCAAACTTTCATTTGTACTGATGGACAGTTTTGCTCTAGTGGTCATGGTACAGAAGCCACCAGGTGCAGAAAGGGGTCTGTGTAGGCTGTTTCAACAGTCCAGCCTGGGTCTCAGGGACTAATCCAAAGTTTTCCTAAATTAGCAAGAACTTCTCCAGAAAATCAAAATCTAATCTACACATTAAATACCAGTCTACAGAATGAAATATGAGGGTTAAAGTGACACAATGCAGATCTTCTCCCAGAACACGGACTGGATTATTGAGCCTGAAGGGAAGAAGCATCAGGATGGTTCCTTGATGAAAACTATTTTCTTGGGGGAGAAAGTATCAGAGAGCAAAGCCCAGGATGGCTGGTTACAGATGGCCTGAGAAGGAGAATTGTGATAGTAACACACTGAGAGTTTACTCTTGCACCTGCTTTACAGGCAGCAAATAGTTTTTGCAAGACCATCAGCTACAGAATAGTACCTCCCTCATGCCCTCCACAGCACTCTCAGCCAGAGGCACTCCATTCAATATCAAGCAGTTATGTGCCCTTCTAGTGAAAACATCCTCCTGGACACACGAGACTCTCCAAAACCTGCACTGATCAGCACAAGGTCAGACATGCAGTGAGCGAGCAACACCTGCCTGCTCAAGGTCCAAACTCCCTGCCCTACCTCAGCAGGCTATGGGTAAACAGGGATGAACCAGGAAGGGCAGGCATGGAAGTGGAGGACCTACAGCCACATCCTGTGCTCCCTCTTCATGCATCCACCCTGTACAGGGGAAGCTGTTCCAGTCTGACCTTACACCTGCAAACCGACTCTTCTGCACAGTCGTAATGCCATATTCAACCCATCCAATTGAGACAGGTGCAAGAAGAACCTCTGGATCAAACATATAGTACAGTCTAATGCCTTGAGAGTGTAAGAGTTAGAAAATTGAGAGATGTACAAGAGAACTCACCAAAAATGCTAATAAATGCACAGGCTAAGTGTGAGTCACGGCACAGTACTCTCCATCCACTCAGACTGGGTGGAGTTGAACTTGAAGGGACAAATCCAACAGCTATACATTGAAGACCTTGTATGCTGATCACTGCAAGAAGCCTGTGTCTGTGAAAAAAATTCTGATCTTATTCATTCTTTTAAACCTTTTTCCTTGTTTAATCACATCAGTGACATGGGAACACAGTGCCATGACCTGACAACAGGCTGCCTTAAAACGTACTGTTCGCTGGCTAAAAGATTCTTTTCTCCTTTTCTCTTGAGTTCATAAACTACGTACCTTTGATCCTAAGGAGGCAGATAATGGTTTGTTTCAAACAAAAGACAAACTGATAGTAATAGATCTCTCAGTTCATAGGAGGGTTTTCTTTGTTTTCAAGTCAAATCACACTGGCTCAGATCCAGACAGCTGTCTGAGCGTCTGGATGTGGCTCTTGAGCAAGGTTTTAAAACTACATCCAGCATTGAATTGATGAAGAGCCATATTTTTGATCTTCCAGGGAAGACATATGAAACAATAAGAAAGTATGGAGTCCAGCCTGCCATATTTAATAAACTGTGCAGATCAGCCCATCCACGGGTCCTCTGTTTTCACAAAATTAAATCTCTAGTCTCTTCTAGGCTCAGTGTCATCTCGCCCTCCCACAGCAGACACTCCTTGCTATGCTGAATTCCAAGTGCAGGGATACTCTGTACCTTTCTGCTTGAGCACAACTGATCACATTTTTGTTCTGCTCTGTAATACTGAGGATCTCTGCTGCTTCTCTAAAATTCCATAGCCTACTAGATCACCATAGCAGGAAGTTTTGCTTGATATTCCTCCTTCTTCAGCTGACCTAGATATGTTCAAGTGTCTTGCCCAAACCCAATCTTCAGGACACCTCCCAGTATGTTGCTAATCCCCTTCCCTCGCACACAAATTCTTCTCCATCCATGTTCACAGCAGTCCTCTTCAACAGCACAACGGGTTTGATATCCGTCTCACAGTGTTTATTTTCTTTCCCTTCACAGCCCACCTGAGCCCGTTTCCTTCCTGCAATCATCCTTCCTGTGAAATTAAGAACACATGCAGTCAATTAAAATTTCAAAACTAGGTCCTGGTTTGAAGGCACACCTGCTTTCAAGCCCAGCAGGGCACACATAACTCGCCTGCTGTGATTGTTGAGAATGGCTCCTGCTGGGCTTCAAGCCACTAGAGAGGGAGTCCTTGTGTTGTGGGCAGCACCCACAGACAGACCATCTCCATTTCACTCACCAAGGCAACAAACTTATCAGCTAAGAAACTACTGATTTATTCGCATTGCATTTAGGGAAGAGAGACAGCATATATTTTTCATAATGGAACTACACGCTGCCATAAGCACCTCACGGCACTAGGATAAAAATATCCCAGTTGTTGGCTTACCACTCATACTGGTGGGACAAATCTTACACACATAAAGTGCTATTTCTTCCTATTCTGTCACACAGATAGAGAAATGGATGAGAAGGTTTTGCTTCTCTTTCTTAAGTATCTGCATGATTAGTGTATATGGGTTTTTTTTAAAGGTATTAAAGCTCACCCCCTCCAGGTAACATGCCACTGCTCTTACACAAAATTTGACTGCTCAGAGAAGAAGTCACACAAGGGTTAAATGACTTTTCCAAGGCTGGGAGCACATAACCAAGTGGGGATTGTAACTAAGGGGCAACCAGGCTCCTTTCGTGCTCAGTCACACTGCTGTCTGCACTGCGATGATTTCATTCACCAAAACATGGTCGTGGACAAAGAACGGACTCTGCAAAAACAGCCCCTTATCTGCTCCTGCCTGCCTCTTGTCCAAGTCATGTGTGATTAGCTTACTGACACAAACACCCCTCTGGAGCCAAGGCAGCTGCAGGAGCAAGCTGTGCTCTGATACAGCTCATGCCTTTACAGCAGTGTAAGAGCAGTAGCTGCGGTCCATCTGAGCCCAGGAGCTCTGCTGTTTATAGAGCTGGAAGAAGAATAGCGTTTGATTCTAGAGGATCAAGTAGGCCTGGTTGACCTGGCAATCAAAATAAAAAAGTCAGTCCTGACTTGTAACAATAATTGCAGTGAGTAAGACATAAAGCTGTAGGGAACAAATACAGGACAGAGGAATGTAATTCCCAGGAGATGTTTTAACTTGTCTTTAATTTGTTGATAGGAAGCAAAGGGGTTCAAGGTACTTGGGGCTGGGGAGCTTAGGAGTAGCTGTCAACAGAGCCTCTAAGTGTTGTAACTCCAACCAAAAATCTTTTAAGCAATTACTCAAGCAAAAATTAAAACTGTAAGGAGCTTAATTTCAAATAAGTCTGTGCTGTGTGGGTTCTTTGATATTTGCCGTGAAAGAAGATCTGCAGCTGCCTTTCCGCAAGTGAGACACTGGTAGGCTTTCTTCACTCTACCCAAATACTATTTTTTAACATTGATAGGAGCTTATTCTACAGCAGCTCCTCAGCCCTCTGGCAACCTTGGCTGAAATTAAACAACAGGAGAAAAGACCTGAGAAGACAGGCTGGAATCATCATTATGCCTTGCAGTCATTCCATCAGGGTTCATTCCTGCCACTAACATGGCCCATGGAAGCACAGCTGTAACATATTCCATGTCACAGACCTCCTGTCATGCTGCAGAAGCTTTTCCAATGCAAGTGATTGATTCCAGCTCTAAATCTCAAGTTCATGCTATTTTAATTTCAGCCCCAGAAAGTTCATTGGAGACCCTCACATTTTACTTTCTTACAGGCACTCAATGTGAAAAACAAAGCAAGCACACCCCAAAAGCTCAAGAAAAAAAAGAAATCAACCAACAATCAGAAAGCAAAAAAATCAACCAGAATACAGAGCATTTAAGGCAGACTTCAGTTTTTCTAAATGTAAGGCCTCAAGAGTTCTAGGCCAGTATGATTCTTCTGGGGGGGACCTCCCTGCTACAAAACAAATAACCTAACAAATAACCTAAGACAAGGCCCCAATACTGCCTTAGTTCACAGTAATGGGGTTATAGATAAATTTTTTAGTGTTACATCTTCTGATCTGGTAGGACAGCCAGGTTATTATTGTGTTGCTATGGTACTTTTTTTCTAGTTTTTTTTTAATTACTGGTTTATATTTATAAAGAATCTTTGAAAACTGAGACTAAAACCTGTTTTCCCTTTATCTGTTTTTTTAGCATTTATACTGGAATATGAGCCAATAGGTAAAATGCTACTCATTATTAATGACTTTAGAAGAGAAATGGTTTAGCTGATAAAGCTTTTAGAATCCTGTTTACAAATTCAGAGGGCAAATCATTAAAGAGTTTGGTGCAGTAAAAAAAACTTTAACCTTCCCAAAGAACAGAAAATATGTATTATGTTAAGGATGTTCAAGCTTTTGTGAAGCAAAGATTTGCTGCATCAAGGAAACTGAAAGACAATGATAAAAGCCAAAACTGGAGACCGTGACATAGGACCCACAGGGCCTGCTGATGAGCCATAGGGTAAAGGCCAGTCTTTGAGGCCCAGATTCATACCATTTAACTTTGGCCACTAAAATGAATTGGCTAATGTAGGAAACTGGGCTCCCTCACTAGACAATGCAGAGAAAAAAGCTTCTTCAAAGAGAGTTGAAGCACAACCAGAACTAATACTTCTCTTTACTACCTATAGGAGAAGTCTTAACTTCTAACCTGAGACCTCACTTAACTGCACAAAGTTACTCCCTTCCCAGGCATCCCAGACTCAAGTCCAGCTGTCTCCACTGCAGCCTAAATGGCTCTTGCTGTAAAGTATGTCCATTCCTCCTTCTCCTGTATCCAGCAGAGAACAGTTTATTCCCCTCCTCTTTGCAGGAACATTTTACACTGTCACTGTGTCCCCTTAGTGATGCCTCTGGAGTAAACAAACCCAGTCCTTTCAGTCTTTCCACTCCAGCCACAGTGTCAAGGCCTCTGGTTGTTCTCATTGCTTGCTTTTGGGATCTTGCCAGTAGGCTTGCATATTTCTAAAAGTTGGCACCCAAATCTGGGCGCAGGCATTGCCAGTAGCCTAATGCCAGGCATTTATTTGCTACTCTATTTTCAATAAAGGGAAGGGACTATTTTATGTCTTGCATGTAACTCCTGCTTGTGGTGCTCGTGTAAACACAGTCACCACTCCCCAGAGACCTTACAGCATGTCAGGATTAGCAGACCTTTTCACTGAGAGAGAAAAAAGGGTCCTACCCCCTTAGTCCTGCTCCCACAAGAATGTCTTTTCATGGTATAGTAGCTGGTGCCAAGAGTAATAAGAGCAGGAAATGGGTATAAAGAGGAAAAGACAAGTTCCTTGCAATCAGTAGGCACTAATCCCACTGGCCGAACACCAATGGAGATGCTGAAGTTGTGAGTTACAGTCTAACCTTGCAACATTCCTTCTGGGTGCCGCTGGGAAAGCCATTTATCCTGTCTTGTTCCTTTGATTCCCCTCCCAGCTTTGACATAACTGATGTGTTTAGCTCTGTAGGAACAGATTCTGTCATTCTCCTATCTCACTCAAACCACCAACCCCACTGTAGTATAACTGTCCATAGCAAATTAAGTAAAAAGTTAAGAGCAATGCTCAACCAAGCCTCCAAAAAATATGTGACTTCAGAAACAGTTGAATGAGAGCTCCAGAGAACTAGGAAACAGTAAGATGCCCCAATTCTCATGTCAGAGGCCCTCCTGTGTTTCTTCCAGAAATGCCTTTCCTGTGTTGGAGACTCGGCCGTTGGGGAACAAAAGCAGTGCCACATGATACAGTTTGCAGGGATCCATGAGTTCTGTGGATAATACATGATGAACAGCAAACACACCAAGCAATCACGAAGGCAAAGGGTTCATAGAGAGCCTGTGGCCTGAAATATGTTTGCATAAACAAACTCCTTGAATCATTATGAATAATTAATGTGTAAAAAGCCCCATACTCATTCCTGGATAGTGTGCGGAATAAAGGGATTAATAAATCATAAGGAACACGGTGTTTGCTGAGTGACAATAGCTAAGCTAACTACAAGCTTAGCAGTTTCAGATTGTGAGGCTGCAGCAAGTATAGCCCGTGGTTACTGTCAAGAACAGCTTGAACACAGAGGTGTCTCAATAACAGTTCTGCTATTTAAAATAGTAATATTATTTGGTCTATAGGAGACCTTTCCGATGAGGACTGCAAAGTGGTTCACAGCTATTCAGACTCACAAAAGCCCAGCAAGAGCAGAGAGAGTATTTATTAGATGTAATTACGGCTTTGTTACTAATGCATTACAAATTTGTTGGCAGGTAGAAGATTTTGCTACTCAGATATGAGAGAGTTATAGGCATTAAGTATATTAGCTAACAGAGAAAACTTTAAAAAAATGGTTAATCTCCTTTTTTTATCCAAAGGCATTGTATATAAGCAGCAGGTATATCAATGATTTCTTGCAGGTGTTATGTTACTTGGTAATAAATTAATTCAATTTGAAGCCACAGTGAGGTATTTGTATATTATTAAATGTTTTGCTGATTGAAGAGGAGCAGGGAAAGGGAGCTCTAGTTAAACTGACTTCAAAATTAGAATCTCACAATGAAAATGGAGATACAATTCAAGAATGACTTTGTTTCATCAGACACAAACAGAACTAGAGAAGCATAGGGCTGGCAGAGCTGTGCTAAATGCCTCCAGTGCAGCTCCAGTGAAATCACTAGAATTTTGCTGATTTACCCACACTGGCTGACTACCACTCTCTCTGCATCTTTTTTAATCAAAAAGATAAAATTTCTAGAGTTTGGCCAATTTTTCTAAGCTAAAAAACGGGTAGAATGGGTAAGTGGCAAATACTGTAACCTGTTCTTAAAGGCAATGTCATTTGAAGAGAAATACATTTTGTTCTACTTGGGACCCCCTGTGCGGAGGTATCAAATTGAGGGGGTTACTAACACTACTGGTGCATGGCACTTCCCTCCTCTTTCTTAAAATAATTTAAACTAATTACAGCTTGAGGAATCTGTTAAGAAGGTTTTGCAGTTTTGGGGGTATGGGGCTGCTCACTGATGACCTGGTCCAGCAAGGGGCTGAGTACCCTCCAGTCCTTCCCAAAACCCTGTGAATCTCATCTAGCCACTGCCAGGCTGGATCAGAGCTCAGCCTTTGACATTGTTACCGGTGTTGTGGCTTCACTGTCCAGGGTGAAGTCTCTGGTGTTCTGGCACCACTGGCACAGCTTGTCAGGAACAGTGTAAGGATTGGGTGGAGCTGCCAGCACTTGGCTGACATCTGGATCATTGTCTGTTGCTTGGAAGTTTATGGAGTCCGTAATAGAGATAGAAAATCAGACACAAATTTCTGAGCAAAGATTAGAGTCAGACAAGGCTCTTGACAGACTCCAATGCCTAAACAACACAAGGCTTTACATGGAGGAGAGTAATTTAGCTCAAAAAGTACTGTGGAACAAGTTACAATGAAAAGAAAGACATTGAGACCAAATTCGAACTCGAGGTCACTTCAGCTTTTTTTTTTTTCTCTAATTAAAACTATCATAACATCATAAGATCATAATTCTTTTATTAAAAAATGTAGATATATAGCTTTAAATTCTGACCAGATTTCCAGAGGTACAGAACACATGTTTATCCACTTTACCTCCAGGAAACAGAGGAATGCTGAGCACTTCACCTTTTCACATCAGGTGTCTGTTGCTAAATGCAAACTGAAGAGATACTTCCCATTAGGGGGTATCTAAACAGAGGATTTGCCATCAGAAATATGCTGTTACCTGCAGAGCTGGAATATCATAATTTAATTTGTTATTACAAATTAATAAGCAAACTGATAGACAGTGAGGCAATTTATCACTATCTCAGCAATCTTTTATGATAGATAGAAAAAAAAGTGCATGCCCTGGTCCACAGCTACTGAAAAGTAAAGCGTGCATAGGTGACAAATAGCCTAATTCAAAGAAGCAATATCAAGGCCATCAAGAAATGGTCAGCAGAGGTGTCTCATAACAAGTAGGAAGAGGTTATCAGAAGCAGATTTAGGTACTTTTACTCTAGGCATTGTCTTAAACACAGTGAATGTGTTTAGAAGTAGGTACAACGCACTTTCTTTCCCACTTGCCAGAGAACTCAGATGTTCTGCAAACCAGTCAGAGCAGTGGATTAACTGATAGCAGGTGAGCTCAGAGGTGGGATATGAGGTAGGTGAAGTCAACCATTCATTTTGTGGCAGCTGAACCCCAGCAGTTTTCGCTCAGTATCATGAATTGTCCACATCTAAGGTTGATGTTAAGGATCTTTAAGCTTTCTCAGCAAGCAAGTTTCCAGAAGCAGATATCAAAAACATTTATCAGAGAGGTCCAAAGCAACAGATTAGGAAACAAACAAACAAACCACAAAAAGAACCCCCACCGAATTAGATCAAGGTTTTACAATGGATTTTTTACTTAGAAAAAGCCTGTCACTGAACATTATGAACTCCTGCAAAGACAGGTTTGAAAAACAAAATTTGCAACACAGAGCCCCGCAAAAGCTTTGAAAGGCATTCTTAATGCCAACAAAAAGGAACAACTTTTTCACATGTTGTGACACAGTCTCAGCTACTCAGAGATCTTTCCCAGGGTATTTGCCCTAAGTGAGCATGAACCACAATTGACTTTTTTTTGCTTAAAAATAATTCAGAATGTATTTTCTCCCAGTGGGAGCCCTAATCCATTTCCCTACAGATTCCAAAGTCTCAGTTCTACAGCTGGAGACACTCAGCCAACACTGGGCTGACCAGACATCTGGATCAGTCTTAACCATCACCCACCATCACAGCCAGCTGGAGCTGAACCCCCAGCCGTGCTGCTCAAGTCAGTCTTGTGCCGTTCAGAATATATATACAGATTTCCCACACATCAGAAAATAGTGGTTCCATCTCAAGCCATCTGAACGAGCCTTTTTGCACATTCCAGACACTTGTTTACATGCTCTAGTTCTTCATGACGTGAAAGGGAAAGAAATGGTTTCTTGACTTCCACACTTCACTAACCAGCATGTCGCTGGACACCAAAACACTGTCACTGTGCCTTTTCACTGCCCTTTATGCCCATGCCTCAAGAGGTGCTTTTAAAGCATCACTTTTGTTCCAGTTAAAAAGTGAGAAGGTATTTCCCAAAGTGTGCTACTTTCATCCTACAGATGGGTAGGCTTCAGGAAGGAGAAATTAGGCAACTTCTTGCAGCCAGTGTGCATTGAGGCAGGAATAGACTAGAATAAAATCTCAGAGGACTTGTAGTCATCACTCCTCTGCTCTCGTCTTTGACCACAATCTCTCTATATAAACAAAGGCTCTGGCCACTGCAGTATTTTCTGGTCTGCTGTAAAATGTTTTGCTACCCCTCTCACAGGAATCCTTGATGCTTAAAAAAGAGGCAGCCTTACTCAGGCTTTTCTCACAGTGCCAGTGTGTCTGTCGAGGAGATTGATGTCAAGAAAGTACAGGGAGATGCAGACCTGGAAATTTGAGCAATTAAAGGCTTAGTTATAATCTGGAGTAATGAGCACATTATTAGTAATTATTATTGCTCCATATTAATATTAGTCCAGACTGTAAATAAAATGCTTCTGTCAAATATGTATAGGCATTAACTTCACAAGAATTGCATCAATAGCAGAAGGAGTACCCGGCTTCCAGAAACACAAAACTTGGCTTGTTCTTAGAGAAGTTTGAATATTACTTTTGCCTCAGAAGAATTCAGTATTGCAGGATGAATGATAAGACAATGGCAGAAGCACTCTATGAACTAGGACATCAGTCAGGCCCAGACAGCAACAGCAAGTCTAGATCATACAGGCAGCAAATGTCACTGAGAAAGGCAAAATAAGATTTTCTCCTGGGTGAGATACTTCAAAGCTGAGCTGCAGACCTCCTCTGAGTGGGATGGAGAGGGATTGGGGGTGAGAACACTGAAAATTCCCATCTCAATAAACAAAGAGCCAGCTCTTACACTACTGTAAATTGGTGCAACTCCTTTTGTATTAGACTTCTCTATGGCAAATAAATACACCTGGAATGAGCCAAGAGTTTTACTCCCATTCAAAGTTCTGTACATACAAGATGAAGCCCACTTTCTGAAAGGGACACATTGCTGAAGTCAGAATAGCACCTTTCTTCACTCACCTAATGACATCTCAGTCCAGGGCTGTATATTTCCTTAAAATTTTGGGTAGGATTATAAAAACCATCACAATTCTCATGAAGTACTGGAAAAATAGAGACCTGGCCTGGATCCTATGGTGAAAATCAGAGGACCTTTAAAATCTGGGCACTTTCAAAGAGCACTAGGGGAAAAAAAAGGAGTCCTCAGTCTACTCCAGGAGGATTGAATAGTGTTGAACTTCCTGGTCAAGCTCAGACTTTTTCTGAATTTTGACTTTTTAGCAACAACAAAATACAGATTTCAGGAGAAAAGAAGGCTTTGACTTGGCTGTTCCTCAGCATCATTTTACTCAGCGTGTGAGCGAGACAGAAGAACATGTAGTCATTGCACCTCTTTTATCATCTGAAGGGAACTAATTACAGTATGTTTGTAAGAGGGTCTCCTGACAAAAAAAATGCTCTAAATAAGGGCTGGGTTACTGTGTCGGGGTCTTCTGGAGCACCAGGATTTACTTATGTGTGTTCAGATTGGTTTAGAGCTTTTCAAAATGTTGATAGGCTCAGTTCTGTACACGCTAACCAACACATCAGCCACAGCCCTTGAGTCAACAGGAATTAATAAGCATTCACTGCTTTGGACCCCCTAAGCCAAACTCAGGGTGTGCTTACTAAGGTAGCACCCACCAGTATGCAGTGTTTCTCACGTAATTATGGTGTCACACGCACAGCATAGAGCTGGAAAGTATGGCCACTTCCATTATTCAGTATATTTGCTTTATATTTTCATGACATTGTTGAACCAAAATCAACTACATACAGTATCTGGAGCACTGTCACATGTATTCAAGAGATAATGTCAATGGAATTGCATGTTGTCACAGGATAACAGCTTCCCGCTGTTGCTGAAATGCCAAATTGAAGCTGAGGCATTTATGGAAAATAAACGTCAAGTCAAAGCAAAGATGTTTATTTTAAAAACAAGAGACATGGATCTTGTGGCAATGTTCCATCATGTCTCTATTTCTCTAACAACAAATGCCCAATGTGAATAGAGCCAAGTGACAATTTCTTCCTGGGACAGCACAGAGAGGGTAAAGCCTGATCACTTCACTTGAGGACTCACAGTGTTGTTTCTCATCTGCTTTCCTTCGGCTGAGGTTTTAGTCAGCTGTCCAGGTAACAAACACAAAATGGTTTCTCAGATGCATGCTAACTTTAGAAAGAGATTTAGGAAGACATTAGGAAGAAGAGGGGACAGCAAATGCATTTTTAATTTGCTTTTATGTAGTCCTTTTTCTCCAGAGAACGAATGACAACAACATGAAGCTCATTGAAATCAGTGGGAGGCTTTCCAGGCATTTTAGTGGGCTTTGACTAATGCCTTAAGAGAACAAACAGTTAATATTTTAAGAGGACATTATGTTGATAATGGTGGTCCCTGGATTTGATTCATGAAGGCATTACAGGACCAGGGCTGAACAAGGAAGACAAGATCCTTCTGGGTCATATGGGGCACCACAGTCAGCCCTTGTGCCTGGAAGGCAACTGCTTCTCCCGACTGCTTGCCCACAGGAGCTTTCTGCTCAGTCCATGCCAGCGTCACAGCCGCAGAGAAACTGTTTCTTCACTGCATTTCTCCAGTAAAGCTTCCTTAAATCCAGCTGGTTACCCAGTAGTAATGACCGAATTTATTTTTCTTTTCATGGAGAAAACTGAAAGTTACTTGTCAAGAGCCAAGTTGCTGAGATACAGTAAAAAAACCATGTTGAAGCTAAAAGTAAAACCTGGGAATGCCTGGATCTTAGACATGATGAAATCTGATCAATAGCTGAGAATTAAAGTTTTGTCAAGCCTAACTGTAAGACCTGAGTGATGAGACATTCACTGCTACTCCTGGCAACCCAATAGGTTTAATGTCCTAGAAGTTCTTTCAGATTTTAATAACAAATTTTCCCTTTCATCACATTACCACTCCTTAAATACCCTTGTATTCGTCTAAATTATTTCTCTCCTTGCATGACAACTTTTTCTTCCACTAACTGCATTAAGAGATTATGTCTTCAACAACTTAAATTGCCTCACCACTCTCCTGGTCTGCTAAGCCCACCATCTTTCTTCAAACATTCATCACCCTTCTGCCAGCATCCTCCCTCCCCAGCCAACCTCACAGGCTGTGTAAGACATGGCACACAGAGCTCAGAGCAGCCCTGGAGGTCCAGGGATGGGCTATAGCCGCACGTCAGAGCTGGCAACAGCAAATCCACTGGCCCCAGCACTGCCCCAGCTACAGCTACGATGAAGGAAGAGATTGGCCCCAGTGTCCAGCACCATTCCCAGTCTCCTGCCCCACTGCTGGTGCTGCTGATGTTCCCCAGGGCAGGGCTGTGAATGCAGGAACATAGCCATTCAACAGGACTCGCATCTTGCAATCTGTTTTGCGTGGAAAGAGAGGCAAGAAGACAGGCAGGGAGCTGTGCAAACCATCTCAAAGGATGGGGTTTAAAAACACACCTCGATAGGACACTTCAGTTCCTGAAATGTTGAAGCTTCACTGCTCATGACAACAGGATTCCTCAAATGCAAAACATTTTGATTCTCATCAGATATACTTGTCAACCCTATGCAATATAAGACTGGTCTCTCCTAATAACTACTGAGAGTTTGGGTTTTCTTTTTTCTTTTTTTTTTTTAAATGACTTCCAAAGGAAAAAATAAATTAATTGCTCATTAAAAACTGTGATCTGGAGAGCAAGTAGAAACAAACCATTTCAGTGCTGTAAGCTCTTCTCTTGACCTAACATTCTTACATAATATGCAAACAAAGGATGGTATTAAAATCATGTTAAAGAACTGTCTGAAATGGAAAAAAAAAAAAAAGGAAATTTTGAGTTAAAGGAGATTTTCAAAAGGTAACACTCTGAAAGGGGTTAAGCCTACAGTGAATATTTAGCTGCTCTGCTGTGCAAGGGCCAGAGGGATGTTCTGTACAGAAATTGTAAATTTGCTTATTTTTTCCTTTGGAGATGCATTGTTTCCCAAAGACATTCTGGCTCCAGCTCTGATCTGACATTCCAGATTGATGCGTGTTAAACCAACAAAGATACTGAGAAGCAACACACAATTATGTGTCTTCTGGTTTATTGCATACTTGCCAGTAATTTCCTTTACTTCTCCAGCCTTTAAGCTTATCTTCTCTTACAGTGGGAAGAGACCTCCAGCTGGAGACCTCATAGGACAGCTCGATAAGCACAGAGTTGGCATTTTATTAGTTTATAATATTTATTAACTGTATAAAGATACTACAGCAATAATGGATCTGGACAGATGACGGATGATGCCCCAGGAATAGGAAGCAAAGCAGCTACAGAGTATCCCCAACACTGCTTCAGTGTCATCTTGGGAAAAGTATTTAAGATTTTATCAGATTTTTATCTGGCTGATTTTGCACTAAAATGAACTATACACATTCACAAAATACATCCAAGCATCTCAACTGTGAAGGCTTTGGTTCAGTGATGCACTGTGAGGCTTGTACTCTAAGTGTTCCAGCTAAACGTAGAAAAGAAAAAAATTGTTTCTATTCCACAGCTCCACTAAACTGGTTTTAGATTATTATTTTTTAAAACCAGGTTTGCAGATACCAGACCTGGACAAATATTCCTAGACACAATCCTTCTTCTTTTCCTTTGGCATAAGGTCTCCCTCTGCTCTTGAAAATGTCATGCCTCCTGCCCTTCCCACCAAAGAGGGTCATGCTTTGGTCCAGCAGATGACGAGCAGCAAAGCAAAGTCCATGGGAACATGAGGGAATGGTTTGCCAAGCAGCAGGTCCATGCTGGTGTGTGGCCTTTAGTCAGGGTTAAATAAACAGGGTGTAAATAAATAAATATTTTTTTCCCAGGTTGTGACCTTGTAAATCAAGCCTAAGCCTGGAAGGGGCTTTTACGGTCCAGCTGGAACAGCGGAGCAGTCTTAGCAGAATAAATATATAGAGGAAAGAAAATAACCATGCCTTCCAATTGCTCCCAGAGTGCTGTGGGGAATGTTCGGTGCTGCTGTAAGACATGTTGATGATTAAAAAAGCAGGAGAGAGGGGACATTGCTCTCATTTACTCAGTGGCTCCACATTATTTTAAGAAGTTTTCAAGAGGAGTAAAATGCAGTTAAATGCACCCAAGAGCAATCTTACAGCTTTGGAGCCAAACAGAGAGCCAAGCAAGCAAATGGAAAGCCAGTCCAACTAGTTGCTAGCAGCAGGTTTCACGGAAGTGGATGGGAGCCGGGCAGAGATTCACTCAGTCTGTTATCTGGGCATTGCAGCCTTGGGATGTTTCATATACTTTATTGCTCATTACCACCAATAATGGTACTAACAGTACTAATACTTAGAGCAGTCCCTAGTGTGATTTGACCAGACCAGGTAAAAGCTACTGCCGGCATTTTCAAAAGTGCAGAGAGAGCTGTTCAATGCGACAGAGGAAAGTCAGAAAGGGGGTTGGGACTCCCACCTCTCAACCTTGCAGTGGCTTGGTCTGGCAAGGCTGGATGAGATGGGGAAAAGAGGATTCATGGTGGGGAGATGCAGGGGACAAGCCACAGTTGTAGTCCCTGCACAGAGCTGGTAGCATCATCCCTTAAATCAGAAGGTTTTCCATGGGGGCTCTGGGTTTGCCCAGGCTGGGGAAGGAGGCACTGGTGACAGGGGGCTTGCGAGAGAATGTGGGGCTTGTCCCTGATGGGGGACATCCCATGGGAGGGGATGTCAATTGCTTTTCAATGGAGAATGATGATGATAGTGCCGGTATTTGGCATTTTGCTTTTTACAGGGGTAAAGAGGTGGAGCTTCTGCTCCAGCTTCTGCTCCTGCTCACATCTCCTGCCTGCCCTGCTGCTGCCGTACGGCAGCGTTGGTGTCCCAGGGAAGCGGGGGGCGGTGTCTGTGCCCAGCAGCCGCGGGGCATGCACAGAATCACAGAATCAACCAGGTTGGAAAGGAGCCATGAGATCACCGACTCCAACCTTTGACCCGACACCACCTTGTCTACTAGACCATGACACTAAGTGCCACATCCAGTCTCTTCTTAAACACCTCCAGGGACGGTTAATCCACCACCTCCGTGGGCAGCCCATTCCAATGCCCGATCACCCTCTCTGTAAAGAACTTCTTCCTAATGTCCAACTTAAACCTCCCCTGGCGCAGCTTCAGATTGTGCCTTCTTGTCCTACTGCTGGTTGCTTGGGAGAAGAGACAGATACCCATCTCGCTACAACCTCCTTTCAGGAGCGTAGCCGGAGCAAAGACGGGGGTCCGGGAGGGATACCGACAAGAACACCGGCAGGATGCCGGCAGGGATACGGGCAGGGATACGGGCAGGCATACCGCCGGTGTGTGGGCGGGGCGGTCCGTCTCCACCCCCCGGGTGCCGATTGGTGCCGGGCTGGTGGCGGGGCGGTGCGGGGCGGTCGGTCCGGCGGCGCGGAGCGGGGCC
>VZRE01001875.1:35049-100623 GCA_013396775.1 Cephalopterus ornatus
CTGCGGCCCCCAGAACCGCTCCGTGGCCGGGGTGACTGCCGTGCCGCCCGGGAGCAGGCAGCTGCCCGCCGCCGAGCTGCTGTCGCAGCAGTGGGCTGTGGGCATGAGCCTGCTGATGGCCCTGGTGGTGCTGCTCATCGTGGCCGGGAACGTGCTGGTGATCGCGGCCATCGGGAGGACGCAGCGGTTGCAGACGCTCACAAACCTGTTCATCACCTCGCTGGCCTGCGCCGACCTGGTGATGGGGCTGCTGGTGCGGCCCTTCGGGGCCACGCTGGTGGTGCGGGGCACCTGGCTCTGGGGGTCGTTCCTGTGCGAGTGCTGGACCTCCCTGGACGTGCTGTGTGTGACGGCCAGCATCGAGACCTTGTGTGTCATCGCCATCGACCGCTACTTGGCCATCACCTCGCCTTTCCGCTACCAGAGCCTCATGACCAAGGGTCGGGCCAAGGGCATCATCTGCACCGTCTGGGCCATTTCTGCCCTGGTCTCCTTCTTGCCTATCATGATGCATTGGTGGCGGGACGAGGACCCCCAGGCGCTGGAGTGCTACCAGGACCCGGGCTGCTGCGACTTTGTCACCAACAGGGCTTATGCCATCGCCTCGTCCATCATTTCTTTCTACATCCCTCTTCTCATCATGATCTTTGTGTACCTCCGGGTGTACAGAGAGGCCAAGGAGCAGATGAGGAAGATCGATAGGTGCGAGGGCCGGTTCCACGGCAGCCAGGAGCAGCCGCAGACGCCCCTGCCCGCTCACCCTCACCACCAGCCCATCCTCGGCAACGGCCGAGCCAGCAAGCGAAAGACCTCCCGCATCATGGCCATGAAGGAGCAGAAAGCCCTCAAGACTTTGGGCATCATCATGGGGGTGTTCACTCTCTGCTGGCTCCCGTTTTTCCTGGTGAACATCGTCAACGTCTTCAACAGGGACCTGGTGCCGGACTGGCTCTTCGTTTTCTTCAACTGGCTGGGCTACGCCAACTCCGCGTTCAACCCCATCATCTACTGCCGCAGCCCCGACTTTCGTAAGGCCTTCAAGAGGCTGCTCTGCTGCCGCCGGAAAGCCGACCGGTGGCTGCACGGCGGCGGCGGGGAGATGGCCCGGCTGCCCGGGGGCTTCATCAGCACCGTGGGCTCCCCGGAGCGCAGCCTGGCAGGGACCTGGTCCGACTACAACGGGGGCACACGGGGCGGCAGCGAGTCCAGCCTGGAGGAGAGACATAGCAAACCCTCCGATTCGGAGTCCAAGGTATAGGGGGGCCGTGGGGGGCCGCGTCAGACTCGGGACAGGGGGGAATGGCAGGCACGGAAACACGCAGGAGCAGAGAAATCCTCGGCAGATGCCTGATGGTAATGCTATTGCCAAGCAAAACGATCCCTCGCCTTCGCAGGGAGAGTGCGGGTGTTTACTTAGGAATTAAAGCAGGTGAAGTGGTGTACGACATACCTCATCCGAAACTACAGCAAACAGGAAACCCACTGACCGGAGAACAAAGGAAATAAACAGTCCGTCCCAGGGACAGCCGCCTTGTCTTTAGGAGACGCGCTGTCGACGGGGGCTGCGGCAGCAGTGCCTGCACTCGGGTGCCTGTCCCGGGACCGTGCTGGTGGCTGAACCGGAGCCTTTGACGGCCGAGTTCGGCTGCATTTGGGGTCCGGCCACCCCCGCCTCGCCCCGGGGTTCATCCCCTCACCCAGAGCACCGGGGTTTTGGGAGGCGCAGGGTCGGTGCCGCAGGTGCTCCGGGCACAGAGTACGGCTGGCGAGACGGAGATCTCCTGCCAAGATGAGTTTTAAGCTCGGAGTAGCCGTGCTCTCCCCTTCCGCAGAGTAGCGACAGGGAAAAATAATGAGTAATGAGGAGCATTGGTATATTTTGAAAGGGGGTAAAACAACCCAACCCACGCTCTTGTGCTTTTTCCCTCTGCATCAGCAAGCAGTGAGTTACTGTGCTTATCTCCTTCGGCCAGACAATAGCAGTCAGGCTGAAAAACTTCTACCTCAAACTGTGCATATTGTACAGGGGAATGAACGGACCATGTTTATATTAAACAGCATATTTACATACCGCTAATAGGATTTTATGAAAAAATGGGGGGGAGGGGGGCGAGGAGCCTTCTGCAGCTTGTTCGTTGTAATTACAGATGAACGGGGGAGAGGGGGAGAATCCTGGCAACAAAAATTTACTGCACATTTTTTAAAAAATGTCGGCAAAGCCGTTTCTTGCACAGTGTTAAGAGTTGTAAAGTTATTTGAAGATGCTACTTGCACACACACACGCAAATTGAAAAGGAAACGGAGGTTTGAGTAACACTGACCCTGAACCTGATTTCTGGTTTTTGTCTGATTTGTTATAGTTTTATTGAGAGAGTGACTTTTTTAATATTATTTTTGAAGGTACTGTAAATATATCATATTATAAATTAAAATATCTTAAGAGACTTTATTATTTTTATTTTTATTTCGAAATGCCCGCGTGAATCTGCTGTTGTTTTAGCACGTGTGTGTCATTTCCATTTTCCTCTGTGTGTGTGTTTTATAACATATTTATACTCTGGTGCAATTTACTACTGTGTAAGTAATTGGTCTATGTGCAATAAATACCATTGCAGCACAAACAAGTGTGTCTCTATAGGTTTTGAAACAATACCTACTTATAATGGGAAGAACAGCATTTGTTTTTTTCCAAAGATGGCTCAGATTACCAATACAACTCTATCTAATGGCTTTTCCTGACACAGTGTTGTATAAAACCTGTTTGAAACCCAGTAAGGTTGTGTTCCTGTTGCACTGAGGTCCAGTGACTTCCCTTAAAATTAGTGGCTAAAGCCAAGGTGTTTCCACTCGATAATGAATACACTCATTTTCTTGAACTATTCCTTTCTGGAATATATTCTTTGTTGGGTTTGGTTTGTGTTGGGGGTTTTTTGTGTGTTTTGGGTTTTGTTTGTTTATTTGTTTTGGTTTTGCTGGGTTTTTGTTTGTTTTTTTGGTTGGGTTTTTGTTGTTTTGTTTGTTTGGTTTTGGTGGGGTTTTTTTTGTTTGTTTTGTTTGGTTTGGGTTTTTTTATTAGGAGTATGTGGCTGGGAATCAGAAGACCAGAATATTTAAGATTACAGAGGATGTTTAATTTGAAAGCCAGAAATTGTCTTGAGTAGAAAGAAATCTCCATGTGCATTACATTGCACCCCACAAGTAAGTCCATCTCATGCCTGATCCTGCCCGAGTGATGTGGGTGATGTGTGGGAAGGGTCCTGGTGCTGAGTTTGGAAGTTGGGGGAAACCCCTGCCTGATGAGTACCAGTGGAGGCTCATACCCTGTAAAGGGAGGTGGCAGCCAGGGAACGGGTTAGAGGAGTCCAGGCTTTGGTTCCTTCCTATTGTAAAAAAGGAGCTACCCTTTGAGGGAATGGAAAAAGCACAGCTGGAGCAGGATTGGACTCTGGGACAAACTTAAACACTGAATGAACCTCTTCTGTGTCACTGGGTGAAATAAAAGTACCTGGTTTGTAGATTATAAAAGCTGATGGTCACGTGCAGTGTGCTGCCGACAGTCACATACTCCTTGGGGGCCACATCATGATAACTGAATGTTTTATTTTTGACTGATCCAAGGAAGGAGGTACAGTGAACAGAAGTGCTGCAGGTTTGTGTCCCTAGTTCAGAAGAGTGTCTCCCTTTATTGCTTTATGAAAATATGCTGTATCCTTGTGGTTTCATAAAGTTTTTCATTACTGAAATGAACACATGACAGAGCAACAAAAAGGTAGTGCAGAATAAAAGTGAAGCGATTTTTAGCTTTGTAAAACTCAGAAGGATAGTTTAATTAAAAATCAGCTCCCAGGAAGAGCACTTCCCAAAGCGAGTTCTTTAGGGTGGTGGCTCATGGTTTGTTTTGGAAACCACTTCATTCTTTTTGTTTTCAAAGTTAAGGAATTTGTCCTTTGCAATTTCTAATGTATTTTCAGGGGGGGAAAAAGTTACGCTTTTTATGCAAAGACAAAATAAAGGGATCAGGAAAGTAAATAATACTTTTCCATTGATGTTACTGGGGTTTGATGTGAGTTGCAATTAATGGTGTCTCCCTTGACAATAGTGAAATGGGGTTCTTGAAATGCTGGGGTGACATTAGATCAGGAGCTAAGGGAAGTGGGCTCTGCCACCAGATGTTCTTTTTTAAAAAAATCTGGTTTTATCTGTGATTACAGCAAATACAACAGGACCAAAAGGGTGCACCAAAAGGCAATGTCTGACGCTGGTGACTGCAGGGAGATGTTGTCTGTGCATGTTGAGGTTGGGACAGGATGGGGAGGCAACACTGCTCTCCCTTGTGTGCGTTGGGGATCACAGCAAGCCAGGGCAGGACCAGGTCCCTGCCTGCTAGGTAAAGCAGGACAGGATCCGGCCCCAGTGCCCAGCTGGGAGCCAAAGTGGCTGCTAAGCCCTCATCCTCAGCAGGGTGCTACATCCTGGGGAAGCACAGTGCCTACTGCGTGGAGCAGGGCAATCTAATGGACTTGGCTCTTCATCTCATAAATCAGTTCACATACTTAATTTTAACCACCCAAACGCTCATGTTCTTAGACTTCAAAAAGTGGTGAAAATTTTGCCTCAAAAGGGTCTGACTTAGGTGAGAAATTTATGGCCAGAACTTGCTCGGCTTCTCTAGCCAAGTACCTGTTCTGGGCAATACTACCCCTGGACAAGTGCAATGGCATTGAGGTAGGATGAATTTAGTCCATTGGCTGCAGAAGGGCCAGCTGTGTCAGCAAAGCGGTCAGGATTTGTCTGCTGTTGAGTTTCTGCCAGCTGAGGACCTGCTGGAAGAGTCTGGAGGCTGACACATGGAGTCCCTTCATGGACAGCTTAGGTAATCCACCTGGCAGCCCGGATGGTGGATGCCAGTCCATCTTGCACGGCGTGAGACAAACAGTGGCACAGTAACGGTGCAGACAGAGCAGGACATATGGCACACACGTGTGCGAGGAAGGGGAGGCTGCTGGCGAGCAGGCTGCTGTGGATCATGCTCAGAACCGGCTGTTCTCTGGAGAGAAGAAGGATACTCTGAAAAGTGTTGTGGGGCAGCTGAAATACTCCGGAGGCAATGAGTCAAACACTCACGATGAATATTTTTTTCTGACAAAAACCAGACATGGATTAGCAATTGGAGCTGCAAGTCAGAAAGTATAGGTGGTAGGCATGCGGCTGCACACGTACATGGGCAGGAAAGTAACGGCAAAGAGCCACAGGCCTGCAGGGAAGGGAGACACAGGTAAATCAGAAATCCACTCAGAGAAAATGTCCTGCAGCTGCCAGGACCAAAATTATTTGGCGAGGATGCCTGAGACTTCCGCATGGAAGATGACTGATTCTCAAAGGCGCCGGCCTCACTCTAAGCAGTGTTTGCTCAGCACTTCTGAAAAGAAGGCTGCTTCTCTCCATGTGTTTAAATGGGAATATATTGGATTGAAAGCCTGGATTCAGTTTTCCGTGTGCTTAGGAAAGTTGAGGCTCTTTCAGACGTGCAGCAGGCTATCAAAGGCCCTGCAGAAGGATTTCCCACTAGTGAGAGCTGCACAGAAACCCTCCTGCAAATTTGCTGTGCTTGGAGACTGCAACCCTCAGCATCCACTGACTGTAGCTCCCATCAGCATGAAACTATGTGCAAAAAAAGTGGCTTATGATCTGAACTGTGCCCATAGCAGATGCAGCATTTGACAGCATTGGCTGGGTGTTTGTGATGCAGCCTGCACTGGTTCTTCTCCAAACACTGCTTTCCCTCTTGGATAGCCATGTGTTTCCAACTATAAGGACAACTTCTTTATCAGTTTCTTTTTTTTTCCTCTAAACCCTATCTGAGGTTGCGGTTTTATTAATAACTTTTAAATGGCTATTTTGCCAACCTTTCTTGTGCTGCACACTTTCCTAATTTATTGTAATTTCCCGTCTGGTGGAGTGCACGTACTTCCTTTATGTAATATATCAGCTGCAGGCCTGGAAATTGGGCAGCTATGAACTGAAAGAGCAGACTTGTGTGAGGCCAAATGCGGTCAGGCATCATTGCCACCGGGTGCAGAATTTGACCTGATAATCTAATCTCATCCAAGGGACTATCTCCAGGAAAGTATTGTTACCAACAGTAAATGACCTCTGCTAATGAAGCTGGAGCAATTAGTCCTGTTTAAAGCTGTCGAGAAAATGTTAACTGCTATATAACAATTAATATGGGATAGCTCAAATAATGAGCATTTTGTTTGCTGGTGTGTGTTAGGTGATGTGTTGGGAAATAATTATCCTTTGACTAGCAGCCAGCTTTGTACTAATCAGAAAGGAGAAGTCATGTTCTGTTTGAAGGATTATACCTAAAAATAGTTCTGTTACCGCCACATCAACGAACGAAATGAAGCAAATTCATGGAGATGTACGCACCTTCTCAACGTTTCACTTTTCATCCTAAAAACTCATTGTTCAACTGGAACTTTCTGTTTGATCGTGTCAAAAGCACTAATGTGATCTCCTGCAACAGCACTAAGCACACTCCCCCCAAAGGAGCATTACCCTATGCATCACTGACTCGCTTTCAAAGCTTGCCAACTTCCCAAACGTCCTAGGAGGAAGTAAGGATTCTTTCTCTTTATATGAACAATCATGTATAATGTAAGATCAACAATATTTGTGATCATCGTCTTGCAGAAGGAATCGATATGCTTTTGGTTTGAGATGTTTGTGTGCCTGACCATCCACGAGGAGCAGACCAATGGTAACAGTGATTCATCCGTGCAATTCAGTAACTTCAGGCTGTCAAACTCTGCTGGAAAAAATTGACCAAGACAGGAAAAGGATAAAAAAGGTGATGCTGGTAAGCAAACCCAGGATTGTCATTGCAAAAAGAAAAACTGGGACATCTTTGGCCATGCTATAGGTGTTGCCTTTTACTGGATAGGGATGCACCAGGCAGAGGCATTGTGGAAACACAGGTTAAGAAGTGTCAGAGGTAAGACACTCTCCATGCAGGACCATGCCACCAAGGGACTGGCAGCTGAAACATGTCCTAAACTTTCCTAAAAGTTTGTCTTACTCTTTTTGGGTAACAGCAGCAGACTAAAGCACACCTGAGCAACTTCTCATCCATGTAAAGCCGTGCAGCTCCCTGGCCAACCATGGCTCCCAGGACACATACAACCCCCCTCAGCATCTCCCCCTTCCCTCCAAGTAGCATCCTCTTGGGTGGTGCCAAGCAGGAGGTGCCCCGTGGGCCTCTGAGGGTAGCAGTGCTGTGTGGGGGATGTGTGGGTGCTGCAGGGTGTGCCCACTGTGCCGGGCATGCTGGTGCAAGCTACTGCTGACTGTGCCACTGCCCTGAGTCATCACTCCATCCTGCAAACACCAGCGACAGAATCGTGCTGAAAATGGAAGAGCATTCAGGTTTGTTATGTGAATGGTGATCAGCTTCTTGGTTCACCAAAACTGGCAGCTTGGCAGGCACATTTGCTTCACAAACTGTCTTTTTTTTCTTCCCTGCCCAGCTCAGCTTCCAGGATTTTTCATGGCAGTGTTAGCATGCTCAGCCTTAGCACGCAACAGCACAAGTGTTTTGGTAGTGCCCTAGCAGCAGTCTGCATCCAGACATGAATAGTACCATGCTGGTCAGTGTCTGGGTTTGGGCATACCCATTTCTTCTGGGATTGATGCTCAAATTTATTAATACCAGCTGCAACAGAGTGCAAAATTCCCAGACAAATAGAAAATCAGTCTCGGTCTCCAGGTTCACAACCTAAAGGAGAAAACAGAAGCTTACCCAGACTTTTGCCTTTGCCATGATTAGCAGAGCATCTCAGATGTAATGGTGTGCCTTTCCCTTCTGATCCTGTGTAATGCACTGAATCTTGTTGTCCTTAATGAGATTAAATGAGGATTTTCTACTAGGTCAGTGCTTTAGCTATTAGCCACTGTTATGCGTCTCTAGGCAGTGATGTACCTTTGCAAGCCTGGCCCCATGTCTCTCTCAAAGCCATGATATTTAGCTTCTTCTTACCAAAATTATTTTGATAATTGGTCTTAAGCTCATTGGCACACTGCTTTGAAAGGCAGATCGACATGTATGCACTAAAGAGGCAAATAGAGACACTAAGCTCAAAATCTCAGAAGCTTCTAGGTGAATAAATGTTTCAGCTACCAAGTCATTTTGCAGGGCCAGGCGAGTGGTGCCGCCCCCTCAAAGGCTATCAGCTGCCCTGCCTCAGAGGGGGACTGCAGAGTTCCCTGCCACTGTAGAAACAATTGCAGGGACAGCACAATAGCTGATGACAAAAGATTTGCCAGGTGGTAAAATTTAAACAGTGCTTTGTGTCCAAAATTTTAAGACCTCATGTTAAGAAGTAGCTGAGAAAAGCCCCTGGGAGGATTTCCTAGTGGAGAAGAGAGAACAGTGTTCAGAGTTAGAGCTTCTGTGTGCAGATGAAGAACCCTGGGCTGACTGGTCCAGTAGGGGTTACAGATGCTGCTGCACACCCTGTGCAAGCCGTGCTGATGGACAAGTGCCACCCCAGGGACAGCTCATGGTGCCCCCAGTCACCTCCCTCTGCTCCCATTCGGGTGTATAACGTGTGCCCCTCTCACCCCGCCAAGTGTCAGAGAGGACCCCAGAGGTATCCTGAGGCACAAAGGTGAGTGCCAGCCTGTGTCCCCCTGGGGCTTGCCGCCGCACCATTGTGCTGTGGAGGGAGGAGCGCTTCCTGTTGGACTGGAGCAGGTAAACTGGGAGTCCCACAAAGCTCCCATTGTTTCATAGTTCGCCTGCTCGCAAGAAGTGTTTTGTTTGTCTGTTCTTCTCCTAAATACTCACTGGGGAGTCATCGAATAAAATCTCAATTAGCTCACTTAGGACACCAGGGCAGTGTGGGATGCTGCCCTGGCAGGAGCTGTCCTCTCTCTGCTACGCAGAGGGAGGCAGGGGGAAGGTGGGGGGTCAGTGGGACCTGTTGCTGACACAGCCCCCCGACTTGAGCATCTCTGGTCCCCTGGCAGGTTCCCATCACCAGACTAGGGCAGCCACACTACCAGTGCATCCAGACTGGATCTGACACAGGAGCATAAACAGCTTGTGTCAAATACTTGGGCTTTTTGGAGCTTTTATCTAATATGGAGCACAAGGCAGCTGCTCTTGCAGTAATTGCCAGTAACAACAGGTGCTGCAGCACTGCTCTAAACCACCTTGAGAGCATCCAAGGGAGAGGTTTTGTTCCTGTTTCACTGCCAGGTGGTTACCAGCTATCTGTCAGGAGAGTTAGGTGCATGTCTGTGGTTTTCAGCATCAGCCCATCCAAGCCAGGGCTGGTGCTTGCACCCTCCCCCCCAGCCCTCAACTCCCATTGCATGTCCTGCTGCCCACCCTGGCTCTGCTGCCTTTGCAACCATGTGGGCATCAGGCTCCTCTAGCTGAAAACCAGCCCTTCAGACAAGGTTTGTTTCAGCTGACCCACGCAGGTTGCACAAACATGGGTAACAAACAAATTCATGAGGGGCATAGGAAACATGCAGAGTGATGGGGCAGAGATCATCTGTTTTGGTAGCAGCCCTGATTTGAATCCATCACTGTGATCACAAATCTCATGTCCAGTGGTGATGCTGCAGAAGCTGAGACTCAGACGAGCACCCTCTGGCCTGTCATTTTGCTTGACCTGCGCTGGAAAAGCAGGACTTGCCACCCACACCTTACCTCCCTTCACAGGCTGGTCTGAATATTCTATTCAGAAGCTTAATGACTAAGCCATTAAGCTTCTCATTGCATGTGAAAAACGAAAATAAATTTAGTTTTGTACAAATACGCCTGCAATAGAAGAAAAACATGATTTAAGTCTGATTATCTGTGAGACCACAGTGAAGGGCATGGGACAAACTCCTCAACTGTTGGCAGAGATCGGGACCAGAGGAGCTGAATGAGCAACTCAGGTACAGGGTGACAACACTAAACTGTCCCCAAATGTAAGAGTGTGATATGGCCCCAAGCCATGAGCAGTGGAAAAATAACTCCCCAGGAAGAGCAGCTCTGTTTGCCCAGAGTGCATGTAAGGATCCCAAC
Organism: Cephalopterus ornatus; assembly: GCA_013396775.1. Taxonomy (NCBI): domain Eukaryota; kingdom Metazoa; phylum Chordata; class Aves; order Passeriformes; family Cotingidae; genus Cephalopterus; species Cephalopterus ornatus. The sequence continues at coordinate 45,134 of VZRE01001875.1, forward strand.
ACTGATGGGCACCACTGAGCTGTTAGGGGCTTGTGAGCAATCCCCATCATGTGTGTCTTCTGGTGGATGATGTTTAACTGCTTTTATTCCTGCACACTTCACTTATGTGGGAGCAAGGAATGTGGTGATAAAAAGCCTGGAATGATTTCAGGGCTGGATAGTTTCCATTAATATATTTCTCATTATATAACACTGCCATCACAGTACAAAATCCAGTAAGGTGCCTTTTAGGAAGGTGGAACATTTCTACTTAGCCTTAACTAAGTAAGTGGGGTTGTAGAGCAGGCTGGGCTTTGATGGGGTACTTTTTAATTGTACCGGATGTGTTTGGGGTGTTGCATGGTATGAATTTCTTTGCCTTTACGTTACAAGTCACCTCATAAATTAAACAGTTGATGTCAAATGCATGCCATTAGCACTACCAGGAGATAATCCTTCCCGTGGCCTCATCGGAGTCTATCACAGGGCCTGTCTCCAGATAACGGCTTGGAAGAAGAACAATGGTGCTCCCAGCTCCCAGGGGCCTCCACTCTTCGGTTCTGCCCTTCAGAAGAGAAAAATTATCATTATCTTCATGGCTCAAGCTCCCTTTGAAATGCAGTTATTTTTTACTCATACACTCCAAGTATTTTTTACATGATATCGGTGAGAAACTTGAAACCCCCTTTGAGAAGAGAAAGATTTCCTGCAGCCCTTCTACTAAAGAAAATGGATAGATCAAGTAGTAAAGTTCAATGACTTACTTAGCATTAAATAAGAAAGAGAATAATGAATTGGATTTTGTGTGCCTGTTTTTCCTCTGCAGGGAACAGTCAGGCTAATGGATTTTCATTGCCTTGTGCTTCTGTTCATCAATCTAGGTGAGTTCAAAACACTGCTGCTTTTCTGTGTTCTCCTTTCCCTGCTCACTTGTCACAACTTCAAGTATTTGGAGCTTAACAAACACATTGGTTTGCTGCCATCAACACCATCTTGACCAGAGAGGAAAACACACAGGGTTAACCCTCTGCATCCAACAATGACTACATGGACATCTGTATTTTATGCCCTGTAGCTACAAGTAGGCAATTCCTTACCTGGGGTGGATACTAGTTTCCTACTATTATGAGTCAGGCTTTAACATTCTTCAGAAGAGACATTGTTTCTCCACTGGGTTCACCAAAAACTGGTTGGGTCTCCAGACCCCTCCTTTGTTTACGGGCTTTGCCAAGCATGCTGTAGGGCTTTTATTGGGGAAGGAAGGGAGGCGGCAGAGGAGGAAACTCTTACAAAGCTATTTAACATAAACAACTTTCTTCTGTAAACTCCAAACACACCGCTTGGCAAGGAAGAGGTTAAAGTTAGGGGGTGGATGCAGGGGGGGAATCATTAGGGCAAAGCTATAAATAGCAAATTGGGAAGCTCATGGAGAGACATGGGGGAAGGCGAAGATGAGCTGACCCTAAGTGGGGTGGACTCTCTGCTGCTCTGCCCTCAGGGTTTGGATCTGGGTCCTCCCTAAGGCATATCAAAGCTGGGGAATTGCTCAGACAGAAATCCTGCATAACTGATTGAGAGCTATGTTTGTTCAAAGGTGAACCTGAAAGGTCTCTACAGAGCCAGAAATTGCTACTGCTCCTTCCTGCCCCAAATCTTTGCTGGGTACGCCAGCGCTTACCCAGAGCCAGGGGGCTGCTCTCTGCCTACTTGGAGCAGGATTTCCGTTTTCCTACCAGCCTTGATGCCTCAGGCTTTCTGGTCTGTTTTTTGTCTGAATGGGAAATGCCTAATGAGAAACTGTTTAAACAACTTATGGTACAAGGAAACTTGCTGGAGTACAGTACAGCACTCTAATTTATTTCCAAGGAAATTATGCACCCTCCAAAAGCACTCCACTCAAGCACTGCAGTTTAAGTTGGAACATAATTGCTGGCCATCCTGGGTTCTGCCTGCAGCCCTCAGCTAGGTCCAAGTGTGGTGTACAAGGAGGGTAGGAGTCTGCCAAGGTCATCGGTGCTGCTGTCTGGCTTTGCCACCAACAGCCATTCATCAGCAGGTTATTGCAGATCTTTGCACACGATGAGATGCTCCATGTGGTTATAACTCTGCCAGTGAAGAGTTGCCCAGCAGTGTTACATAAACTCTGTGTCAATGGGTATGTTAAGATACACACAAATGTTAGCGAGGGCATTTCCTTCACAGTGTTTTAAACCACCCATAGCAGCTCTGTGGACCAAGACGACAAGGAACAGAGAGCAATAAAGCAAAGGATCATCTCCCCTACACCCCAGGCTGTGAGTAAGGTTGGTACCTATGCACGGTTGAATGCCTGAGGCTCAGGGAGGCCTCTTAGACCTGTCCTGGCTGTTGCTTTGCTTGCGTGGGTAATTCCGGTCAGCCTGGTGCTGGTGAAGGAAAACCCAGAAAACAGGAAAGCCACGGAGGAATTCTCTTGTTCTATTTCCAGCCCTACACAAAAAGGGTTTCAGATCAGATGCATTTCTGAAACTTATCTATGTGAATATTTGACTGCTTATCCAGGCAGAACAAAAACCTTCAAACCTTCTGAGGTCTATCCATCAAGAGCCTTATCTCCCCATGTCACTATTCAGCTCCTGGCTGCTGCTGCTTGGATCCTCCCGCAAGCTCAGCTCTGACCACCAGCTTCCCATCTCCCCTCTCCAGGCAGCTCTGCAGAGCTATCCACAGTCACCTCCTTGGCTCCCTGCCACTTCAGTGATGACCTCTGCATTGCCTGCAGGCCTGGGCTGCTACATGCTCCACAGCCAGCCAGCTTCCTGAAGGGCTGCATTTGTGCTGCTGTATCGCAGCCCATCATCTCCATCCCCCACACACATACATAGGCTGGGCTATGGCCACAGCCATGGCCAGAGCAGAGCACACTGACTCTGCTTGGCCCTGACAGTGGAGAATGTTTGTCTTTTTTAATGGGATATTAATGAAGCTTGGATAAAGTCCGCTATCTGAGGTTCAAAGACTGAGATATGCGAGTGGAATATTTCTGATCCCCTCCCACCTGGCAGCTGCTGGTCCCCTCTGGCAGGGGCGTCCTCACTGCTGCTGTCAGGCTGCCAGAGATCTCAGTTAGCACCCCTAAAAGCCCAGGTAGGCTCTACCCTCCGTAAATAAGCACAGTCCCTGAGCTGCCCAGAAGCACCAGGAGCATGGCCAGCATGGTGCATGGAGGGACACCAGCATCATCAGCCCTGTGGAGGTTCCTGGCCAGGTGGAATAGCTGCATAGTGAGACTTAATGCCCAATTTATATACCCTGTGTTACTCAGCCTTGTTGGAGAAGTCTCTGCAGTGCATTGTACTTGGTATCAGGGCCACAAGACATTTTTTGCTTTGAAGTTGAGCTGGCACAAGAAGTTATCTGCAGTCCTGCTGTCCTGTCAAGGCTGTGGCCAAAAACAACAGGGTGAAGACTTTGGAAAGAGCCACCCGTCCACAGTGTAACTGATTTAAAAGAGGGGCCTGGCTGGCTCAGGGTTTGAGAACAGCTTTCATGCAGGTCAGAGGTTGAGATCATGTGCACCACCGTGGGGTTCAGAGATCTCTGCTGCTTGGTACCGCCTGGTCTCAGCCCAGATCTAGACAAGCTTCAGAATCAGGGTGGCCTTTTCCAATGGGCCCATTTTCCTATGGTCCTTTTCACAGGAGACTCTGATGAGTGGCCTGTTACTGCTCTCCTCTCTGTGGTTTTAATTTTTTTCTCTGTTTTATAGTCAGAGTGGTAAAGCTAATTCCCATCTCATATGTAACAATGAATTTGACTCAATAACTCAATACTTTTTATACTGTGGTGTATGATAAGCTATTTATAAATAGCATATCACTTCTGGATCATCGTCAGAGTTTAAAATAAACTTTTAATTTAACCATAATTTTCCAGTGTTGGCAGATATGATAAATACGTTTTCATTCCAATAAAACCTTATTTCGGCAATGTTTTGCAAAAATCATTAGAAGCTAAGGATTATTTCCCTGACTTTTTTGCTTTGTTTGTCTCCATGTTTCAGTGTTTACTTTAATGTTACATTCCATTATAGAAAAAAATCTGTGTTTGCAGTAATTTGTTTTCCAAAGCCTCTGCTTAAGGGATGGAAGGATGTTCTTGAGAATACTGATGCAGAGAGGCATCAGCTTGTGTCACAGAGGCCTTGGAGCAGCTGCAGCACCTCTCTGGACCATTAAGGGACACTCCAAAACTTTTCTGCAATCAAGCATTTTCATTCTTCAGTAAAACAGCTCTTATGTCAGTTACCATTGTATTGCAGATGTAAATGCAGCACAACAGAGCCCTTCCATGTTGTGTGGTGAGTGGGCCGGATCCTGCTCTTGGAACAACAAAAGCACAGGGAATGTTGAGCAGGAAAAACAGCTTGTTTTAAAGTGCTTTAAAGCTGCTGTCTGCCTTCTGAGCCCTGCAGTTTACAGCCCATACTTCTCATGCCGCCTTCCCGTTAGACAGTCAAACAAGAGATGATGCTATTTGGAGAGCAGGCCTGTATGCTGCAGGCATGCAAGCACTGATACTTGGATCCACATGGACTGGCCTTCATCTGTCAGGAGCTTCCAGAAAATACCCAGGAAAGGGGCATGCGGAAGGGGAGAGAGGTCTTCTGGTGGGCTGCCATGTCCCTCAGGATGCTTTCATGGTGATACCTAGAGGACATCATTGATGCAGCCAACTATGATAATCCTTTCAGTGGGAACAGGTGCTGGAGGATAATCCTGCTGTTTTCCTTGGTTGTGGTTCTCTTCAGTCACTAAGACTGAGCAAACAGGATTATCACAGCAGCGGTTCAGGACGTGAAGTTGCTGGTGCCGTGTGCCTGTGGCTCTGTGGACATTTGTTTCCAAGGCAGGCGCTGACTTCACTGATCAGCCTGTCCTGGTGAGGGCAGTGGGTGAGCAGGTGAGCCAAGAGGCTTTGCTGGCCGCTCCTGATGTCCTCACTCAGATCTGCACCATGCCCCTTGGGTGATGAGGGCTGAATCCCAGATGCAAAGTCCATGCTCCCTACAGCTCTCCCAGGAAGATGCCTTTCCCAGCCCCCCAGATGTGGGTGGGATGGAGACTGCCCAGCCATGCATTGTCCCAAAACCTGGGCTGGGCCAAGGCACTGGCAGAGGAGCTGGAGGATGACAAGAGATGGCAGCTCTTGTAATCTGGGCTGCCAGATATTCTCTGACTGGGAAGGTCTGATGCACTGCAAACACCCTTGGGATTCACGGTGAACCAGCCTGTCCTGACCCTGTGAAACTTCAGAGCAAGTCCCTATGTAAGGGCAGGCTCCTGTCTCCAGGAGACTTTAATGCACTGTCAGGTTTTGGTTTAAATCCCTGAAGTGCTGCACTCATCCATTCCTGCTCAGCCCACTTCCATTGCTCTTAGAGCCCAGCCTGCACCCTGGTGACTCTCCTTGCTGTGACAACCCAGTTCCTCTCTGTTCCTGTTTTACCACCTTTTGCTTTGCTGATAACAACCCCTGACCCCCCCACTGATTCCCTTTTCCTCCAGCAAAGGAGGGCATGTGAGGTCCTTGGCATCAGCCTTTACACAGTCTTGTTCACAGACGCCTGCTCCCCATTACTGGCTTGCTTTGGGCCTTCCCTGATACCCAATTTTGGTAACAGAAAAGCAATTATCTTGGCTTCATGGTTTTGTGGCAATCTCGACCCAAAATAAACTACAAAATAAACATATGTGTACAGCATATATACCAAACTGCAGGAATAGGAACTAGGGGCGTGCAGCTCGGGAAGGGTTGTTAAAGCTCCAGCTTGTAGCTGTGCTGATAAGGCAATTTCCAAGAAATTGCCCAGCCCTTAAATTCTAGAAGCTCTCTTCCCAGGTCAACAACCTTTTATGGACTGAGTCCTGGTGTCACTCTGTGAGCAAACACAGGCCAGACAGGACCTTCTGCAAATGGTACAAAAAAGAGGAGAATCTGTGTTGCTAAGAAGGGGGTCCAAAAACTTGCTGGCATAGGTAACCAAAAAAACAACAACAAAAACCATATTTGGTAATTCTGGTAATTCGGGAAAGCACAGGAAAATGTGCTTCAACTTCATTCTTCTTTGGACAAGTCTCCTCCTTGCCTGAGAGAGGATAAAGGTGGTGTTAGCTGAGCTGCTGCTCTCCCTGTCCCCCTGTTTGGGCTCCCTCCAAAGTCTCCCTATTCCTAGGGAGCACTCCCTAAGCCCCAGGAGCAGGGCTCTGCACCCAGGCTGCTCCAGCACCAGCTCCCCCACAGCTCCACTCCCTAAGGCTTTTGACCAGCCTTAACTTCAGACATGAACAAAGGCTCTTTGGAGAGCAGATTTTCCATAACATCCCACAGCTCCGTTAGCAAAAATGTTGTGTGGCTCTAGTGAGAGCACAGGCAGGGCTGATTAGACCCAGTTGTTTGGCTCCCTCATTTCACGGGGATTTTGTAAAATATCTTATGCAGGTGCAGGAGTTGACACAACAGAGCATGCACCATGTTAGAGTCCGTCCAGCTTGTGTGTAAACACCACTAGTCCCTTTTTCAAACTCTTGGGAGCTGTTTCATAAACACAAAATACTTAGCTTAATTTCCAAATCACATGAGGTTTCCTCAGCAGGGCCAGTGGTGGAGGACACTGCAGAGCAGCCCCAGGTCACTGCCGGAGCTGGCAGCAGAGGCAGGCAGAGGCTACCACCTGCTGGGCCCTCCTTAGTGATTCCTGCTCTGAACCTCTCCACAGTGCCATTTAATGATGGCAGGAACGCTGTGTGCTGAGGATCGTGGCATAAACACCTCTGGCCAGCCCTTTGTCAAGAACAGAGCACTCGACATGTAAGACATGTAAACAGGGAGGATGCTCAGTCAGTAGCTTTGGGCACTTGACCTGTTTCTTGCTCATTTTGAGTCTTCCAGAGCGTGAGTGTTTCTCTTCCTTATTGGCCTCGCAGAACAGGGACACCTTTCTGAGCTGGGGCAAATGACCAGAATTTTGCTGAATTGGGGAAACTAGTATTTCCCCATTGAAACTTGCTCCTACTAAAAAAAGAAACAGCTCTTCTGACAGTCCTTAAGAAGGGGGGATAAAATTCATGCATATTGGGAGGGCATACCTGAATTTGTGTGGGATCCCACACTCACGTGGAGAGTCTTGAAGGTCTTCATGGGAAACACCCTTGCATGATTAGGGGTGTTTGGGTCCACAGGGCTGCTGCTTTTGTGAGTGGAAGGCATGGCCTGGGTAATCCAGGAAACACAGGGTTGTGTTTGTCCCACTCAAGGAGCTTGACCAGATAAGTTCTGTAACTCACCCTAACTCTTGCAGCCTTGAGATTAAGGGACATGGCACATTGTGTTGGATGGGCAGACTCTGTGGATCTTGCAGGGTTGATCCCACTGCTGCCAACTTGTCCGGGAGTCTCATGGTGCTACAGCACGTGCATTTCTGGGGCAGACACTGTTTTTGCACCAAGCACGCTGGATGCTCTCAACTAGTTTCCTGATGTAGCCTTTTCATGATTGAGCTGCTCTACCGAGCTGCCCTGAGCCTCAGCAGGTCATGCTAGCTTGCACCTACAATGCATCAGACTTCATCTGCCCAGCTAGGCAGGCTCTGGGAAGGTGACTGGAAGGACTCCAGTGGCTTCAAATAGGAGTTGACTCATGCCCCATGAGATCAAAACAAAATGTCTCTGCATATGAAAAAATATTATGTAAACTGTATCATTCATGCACAAAAGCCGCACTTCAGATTTATCATATAAAATACCTAATACTGTAAATGGAAAGAAAAATTGCATAAGGCCTGGGGCTCACTAAAATTGTTGGAATGTGACAATGCCCCTTCCCATAAACACAGCTGGGGCCTGGTACACACACAAGCATTCAAAACTGGGAAGCTCAATCCCTTCCTGCACTTCTTCAAAACGCTAATTTTCTGTAGAAGTAATTTCTAGACTCATCCCTTGTCTTGTCAAGAAGGACCCAGAGCAAATTTTTACTATGGTGTGGTCAATATGAGGTGATGTGGCAGTGTGACAGGTATTTCAGGACCTCACAAATACAGCAGCAGCACCCAAGAGTGCTGCCCAGGACAGAGGTGAGCGCTGAGAGCACCCCACAGGCAGGCGGCAGCACTTGGTTTGCTCAGCTCTGGCTCTATGGTCAAATCATGCCCCAGTGATGCTGGGCAGGATTTGACCATGGTGCTCAGCAATGCAGAGTCCCTGTGATTCCCTCGGCTGCCATCTGCAGCTTGATCATATTCCAGCAATAGCTGATTGCCATGGTCCAGGGAGCAGGATTTAGCATATCACCTTGAGGAAATGAGCAGAGGATGGCTCAGAATGCACAGCAAATGCAACTCTAAGGGAAAAAAATGAATTAATGTGGGTATTAACCAGCAATTTGTCATACAGCCTCCAGAGTCAGCTTCTGATGCTGTGAGATGTGCAGTGAAAACCAATGGATACTTCTGCATCTCCCCTGGCTTTTCTGAAGTTCTCCAGCACTGGGAGCAGGTGGATATCACCAACCCTGTTTGCTGCTCAGCAACAGGAGAAGCCCTGATGAACACTCCAGTTGCTGGCTGCAAGCCTTTCCCTCTGACCTGGGGCCCTGGGGCAGACGGCAGCTGAGCCTTTGCCTCTGTGCCATGCTTCCCTCCCCAGATGCGAACATCAGGAGCTGGCTGTGGGCACTGTGCCATCTGTCCCTTCATAGGCTAGACCTGATGCACTTTCCATTTATCACCCTGCAGTGCCTCAGTACCACCTCCCTGTGACACCTCTGTGGCAGACGGGTCCCACCACACACTCTCCAGCAGCTGGCCCTGAATGCAAACACATTGAAGTGATACAGAGAGCCAAGTGAAATAACCCACCTGCACCACTTGTCCACTATTGCCATCAAATTACCCTTTTTTCCCCGCAAAGCACATTCAAATCAGGATAGCCAGTCACACTGTGCAAGCCCATCACTGATCCCCATGCCTACAGAGGACAAGAGCTGTGAGATGGCTGACGGGATTTTGGGCTCTCATGCCTTCTCATGCCCTCTCATTTTTGGACTTTCCTGCCCTCCTGCCCCAGTGTTATGGGGTGATTGGAACGTGACTCAGCTAAATGGGCTATACTGGTTCCCTGATGGAGTGTATTGCCCTAACTGACATCAGGAGACATCCAGCTTCCATAACTAAACTCTTCTAATGTTCCAGAAATCCAACAAATAAATGTCTCTCGCAAATAATCTAGTGTTTTGTTTTGGCAAAAGAGCAAACCATCAGCCTGGTCACTTTTGAGTAGGGAGCAAAGCTTCACAAGGACCCACAGGGCACTGGGCAGTAACACGAGCATCTTGTTTGCCCGCCCCCCCAGCCCGCCTCTCCTCCTTTGATGGGTTTGGAATGAGCTCTGGAAGTCTAACTGTGGAGAGTAATGATGTGTGAAAGCTCACTTTCATTTTTCACTCTACTTTTTTGGAAGGTGGAACATTTTACAGCTGACAGTACCATGCTAAAGCCATATGAGGCAAGTAACTATTTTTAACCAGATGGAGACTATCTGAGAGCGTACTGCTGAATCATTTCAAACAAGGAAAAAAATCATGGGATATAAAGTAGGGGTGAGGAGGGATGGGGGTGGAAAGGCTTTTATCATATACTTGTTCCGATAACTGTCTAACTACTTCAGGACTTATGATGACCACTTACTGAAAATGCCTGTGAGGTCACTTCAAGTAGTGGTTGCATTTTACAAAATGCTTCTGCTTTGAGAGAAAAGCAGTTCCTCCGGTTAGAGAAGCTTGACAGGCTCCCTGGTCTCACTGAACCTCTTTGCTGACCCTGCAGCATGACCTGAACTGTGCCAAATGGGAGAAGACACTTGAGATCATCTTGGCACGACCCTTCTCTGAGCCCCCATCACCACATATTATCTGGGTGCAATGTGCTGAATGCTTGTGGGACCACAACTTGGAGTGAGAGGAGAAAGACTGGCCTGAGCCCTGGTCTGGGTGTCCATCCAGCTGACAGCAAAAAGCCCTGGTGCTCCCTCCCCTGCCCACAGCAGTGCAGAGGTGGCACTTCAAATAATGTGAGTTTGCCGGGTGAAACGGGCCTGGTGGGTAAACTGAGGAATTTGTGTCACGTTTCCTTTATCTGACGCATCTCAAACTTGCATCAACACCACTTCTCTCTGGCAGCTATGGACTAAGGCAGCCTCTCACACAAGAAAAGGGAGAGCTAGGAAGTACAACTGAGGTACAACTGCTTGACAGGCCATGACCCAAACAGTGTTAGAAGCCTCTCAGCCTGTTTGTGTGAATTAATGCACAGCCTATTCGTACTCACTCAGAGCACAAGGGTGATAAACACACACATGATGTTTAGCTTTATGCTGAAGTTTGTTTAACTCCATTGCACGTGCAGCATTTGGCCATGGAGCTGAGCTGAGTCCATGTAGGAATGTGGCACTGCTCGGGCTCACCGTGGTGCCAAAACAAGGGCTGGGAGGAACGTGTCCGCATTCGACGCTGCCAAAAGCAAGGCTGTGTGTCCTGCAATGTTCTCCCAGTTTGCAACGGGAAACCAAACCTCCTTCCCTGACCTAGTTTGGTATTTGGTCACTAGCCTGTCTTTCATTATCATTGAAATCATGGGTGGGACACATGTCCTTAGCCCATTTTAGACCAGTCTCTTGGCTCTGATTTCCCAAGAGCTGCTGCTCCTGGGATCCTCTGCATTGAGAACAAAAGTCAAACCCTGTCACAGGTTTGCACTGCAGCATGGCTGGGGCGGAGTGTGTACAGATGACATCAAGGCATCATGAAGTCCTGTGTCTGCTTGTCACACAAGAAAACACAGTGTCTTACTTTTGGGACAGAAAAGTTCAAATGAACTTTCTCTCTCAAGCCATCAATATCATTTTTAGAAGGAGTGATGCTTATTAAGGGTAGTTTTAGCTCCCGACTGGGTGACACCTCCAGTAAGGAGCCCATTGGCCACTGCAGCTCTCTACAGTGTCTCTGCTCCACTGCAGCTGCCTCTGCAAACGTCCTAAATGTGGGCCGTGAGTCCAGGTGGGGCTGCAAGGACTCATAAGCAAATTTAGCCAAACAGAGTGGATATATCCCCTTTAAAAAGCCATCGGGGTAAGTATCTGCAGTGTGGGAAGTGGACTTCAGGATAAACAATCCTGAAACTCAAAGATTTTAAGAGGAATTGCAAAGTGAGAGGACACAACAGGGTCTGCTGCCACCTCAGAACACCTCTGCTCAACACCCAGAGCACTGCACAGCCGTGGCCCCACAATGGCTGGTTACAGCTGTCGCCAAAGCTGTCACCTTGTGGTTTTTTTCTGACTGTGCAATGAGAAGCAGCGAGGCTTTCGTCACTACCTGTTATGTTAAATGCAGTGCAAGTGCCAAGCTCACACGTGGACTGTCAGGCCTTGGAAAGAGGAGAGTTGCATGTCCTATAGGACTTGGCTCCCATGTGGGATCTCCATCCCTGGAGAGGCCTAGAACTGCCCTTCCAGACAGTTCTTCTCCCTTTTCCCTTGGTTATTTCTGATATGACCTCTCCTCTCAGGGCAGGGCTGTGGGGAGGGGACTGCTCCCTGCTCAACACCAGCCTGGCCAGCCAGGGCATGCACAGCTTGGTGCCAAGCTGAGCTGGGAGTTTGGCTTGAGGAAACACGTGGTTGAGCCAATGCAACTGCTTGGCATCCAGCACACTCACACTTGCTCACCGCTTCTGGCTTGTCCTGTCCCTGCCCCTGCAATCTTGAGTAATGGGGCCTGACACATGTGTTTTTCCAGAGCACAATCTCTTCAGATCAAATTAATTCTGTGATTTCCAGGTGCTTCCTCCTCAGCATAAATGATGAAGACTTCCTGAAGCTATTGGCCAAGGTTGCTTGAAGCTAGGACATGAAAATTAATCTTTTGTTCTTGGGTACTTTCTGTAGGCTGATGACTCTGGGCGCTGCTTCTCCTTTCTCGCCTGCAGACCTGTAGGTCCCAAAGCTGCTGGCAAAGAGGCATTTTAGGGGGAAGAGGAGGGGAGGGCAGGGTTTGAAGTGATTTGTCTATGGGTCTGAGCCTGCTGGGAGGCTCCCACTGAAAGCTCTTTGCAAGAGACTCCCTCCTGAGTTGCTGCTTGGATGTGGGGTGAGTTGCTGCCTGGGTCCACCACAAATGGCCTGAAATGAGCCTGCAGCTCATCCCACCACCCCAGTCTGAAGGCGAGGCCGGGATGATCGTCCAGGTGTTTCTGAGGACATGGTAACTGAAGGTTGTGTTTGAAGGCACCAGGTGATCTCTCCTTCCCAATTTGAGGGGATGCTTGTTGAATAGTATGTTCATATTTGAGCAACACTGACCGTGTCCTGTAGGTCCTCTGTGCATTAAGAGGAGATGAGTTTTTGATGGGAACATCTTGTATTGTGCATGCATTTCCTCTCTCCCACTTATCAGGGGTTGTATTGTGTTGCTTATATTATAGTCTAAAATACAGATGAAGCTGTGAAGCGTGAATAATAAATGCTACTCATCAGTAGATACTCTAGAAACACATCCCATTAATGAAGAGTGTTGGGTGAATAAAATGCCTTTTACACTCCAAGCGAGACATTTTTATTCACTGCTTTTTAGCACAATATAGTGTTGGGTCTGAGTTAGGAGGTTTTTTATTTTTGTTCAGATCTACATTTGCATTTTCTCATATCTAGTTCTATAACCTGACTGCAGTATATGTAGTGCTAGTATATGTAGTGCTGGCATCACAAACTTTTCATAGCCTATACAAGACATGGAGCAGAAACCTAGAGAACATAACCCACATCTGTCTCCCACCTGCAGTGCAACCCCCACTACTTATCTTACAGGTAGGACCTCTCCTGATCAGAGATCTCAAAGCCCTTGGTGAAGTGTATTCCTTCTTTTTTTAAAAAAAGTCTAAGCATGTCCCTATCCAGCTTTTTGTTTGAGCAAGAGGCAGTGTCCTGGTGCTGAGCTGCAGCTTTCTTGCCTCGCTCTGCTGGTCAGGTGAGTCCGTGCTAGTGAGGATTTTAAGTGTGGCGGATTTTAAATGGACTAGTTTAAAATGTACAAACCTGAGCAGTCTTGTGGTCACTTCATATCACCCCTAAGGGACAGGCCTGGTTGGTGCTTTCAGCAAGGTCAAGTCCCTCCTCCTATCACTGGTTTTACTTGTGTCTGCAATTGTGCCCTTCCTTGCCTGCCAGCTGTGAGGTCAACACCCCTGTTACACAAGCGAATGTCGTCGGTGTTTTCCTTCTTGATTGTTCTGCATGTAATTTAGATTCCACGACCAGCATTTAGCTTATGTCATTGCATCATTTTAATGTTGTTTTTCTTGGCTGCAGGTCTGATTTTCTTGGCATTGCAGTTAGGGCATCTCTGTAGACATGTACACTTGCTAGCTGCACGCTCTGCTTCCCCTTTTGTGCACCTTGCGCTTGCCTCTGCAAACCCAAACTGCAAAGGACTGGTTTTGCGATTCCTTCCTTGCCCATTCGCAATTGGCGAACACACTCTGCCCCTTTAACTTTCACATATCAGTACTTATCTTAGATTAAAGCTGTCATTCTACTACATGAAATCTTCAAAGTTTTCTTTACGATAGCAGTGCCTAGAAGATGCCTGCAAGGATCAAGAACAATTTGTTCAGCACAGGCAATGCCCAATGCTCCTGGTCCCCGGGTGCTTCTGCTCTAACCTTCCCATGGGACAATGAAGGGACAAGGGCAGGAAAAAAGATCATCAAGAAATGATGATGCAACATCACCCTGCAGGATGGATGTATGTGCTTGGCACTAGACAATTTCAGACCTTTGTCAGCAGCTGTGCAAAGGGATTTCAAAGAAACTGTGAAGGATATCTGGGTACTTTTGAGAGGTTTCTGTCACTGCACCATTGTCAGCTCTATTGACAGCTCTGCTGTCACATTTTGCTCATTAAGTTAAGTTAAAATCTACATCTTCCTTTCCTCTCCCCCTGCCCGGCCATTGCTATTTCTGTGCTCTCTGTCCAGGGACAAGGTTGAGCCCAGGGGATGGACCCTGCACCGCTGTGGTGTCCTGCTCCTTGGTGGAAACATGATGTCAGTAATCACAAAACTGAGTGAGGTCTGGCAGTGTCTGGGGTCCCTGGCTCCCACACAGGCAGCCAACTCACAGGAGCACTGAGAAAAAAGAGGGGAAGGGAAAATTCATGGGGTTGGGAGCTGACACACAGCCCAGAACAGGCAACACTTCCCAAAAAGAACCTCCAAAGTAAATACGATTGTGCAAACCATTTTTGTGCCACATTTCCAGAGAAAGCTAGACTTTTCTATTTCTCTTTCATATATAGCCACTCAGAAGTGCATATTTGGATGCCTTAGGGTTGAAGCTAAGATCATGCTGTCAGCTGCACTCCAGATCTGGGCTTGCAGCACCTTGAGTTCATTCTGTGGAAGAGATGAGAGGCCATGACACTCCAAAAGCAAGTGGGGTTTGCTCTTGTGCCAGGACAGCCTTTTTAGAAAAACATTTTTTTTTTTTCCCAATCTCTCAATCTTTTACCAGCTAGCCAGTTTTTTCCCTCTCCCCTGTACATTGATTTTAAGCCTATTCTGGGAACACGCAGCTCCCCCAGCCTGAGGACCCCAGAGGACCAGCCAGAGAGGCTGAGCAGTGCTGGGCAGGAGGCAGCACTTGCAGGGACTGCTCACTTCACTTCCTGGTGTTTTTGCACACCCAACTACCCCATTTTCCTGAAACCGTTTTTAATAGTGCTCAGCCTGAGCTTGCCTATGTCTAAAACCCATCAAGGGAACAAAACTGAGCCAGGGAATATTTTTTTTTGTAAGCATGACATTTTAATGAAATAAAGTCTTCATTCAGGCCTAGCCTCAGTGTGTCACAGACCAGCCCAGTCCCTCAATTCAAGTAGGAGAGTCCCAGGAGCAAAAGGCTCATCACAGGGTCTGCTCCACCTTCCTGACAGTGCAAGCTGGGTTTTATGGTTGCCTTCATGGCCTCAGCTAACAGGTCTTCTTTGGTCTCTCTCCAAAGATTAGCTCCTTTTCCAGTCCTTCCTTGACTGCTCCAACTGACTTAGTCCCTGCTCAAATGTTTGCCCTTAGCTGATGACCTGCAGCTTGGCAAGGGGACAGCAGCTCCTTCAGGGTCCCTGTGCTGTTGCATTTATCAGATCTCTGGTGGCCAGTAGACTGAAAAAAAACAAAAGAACTATCTCATGCTAGAAAATATATGCATTTTCCATCTTAATATAGTCTGCAATTGTAAAAAGCATTTGACACTGTTCCACACAGCATCCTCGTCTTTAATCTGGAGGGAAATGGATTTAATGGATATACCACTTGGAGGACAAGGAGTTGGCTGGATGGCCACACTGGAAGGGTTGTGCTCAAGAGCTCAATGTCCTATTGAAGACCAGTGATGAGTGGCATCCTCCAGGGTTGATGCTGGGACTGATGCTGTTTAACATCTTTATCGGTGACACAGGCAGTGGGATCAAGTGCTCCCTCAGCAAGTTTGCTGATGACACCAAGCTGTGTGGAGTGATCAACACACTGGAGGGAAGGGATGACATCCAGAGGGACCTGGACAGACTTCAGAGATGGACCAGTGCCAACCTCATGAAGTTCCACAGGGCCAAGTGCAAGGTCCTGCACCTGTGTCAGGACAATCCCAATCACAAGCACAGGCTGGGCAGGGAATGGATTGAGAGCAGCTCTGAGGAGAAGGACTTGGGAGTATTGGTTGACAAGATGCTCAACATGAGTTGAAAATGTGCAGTCACAGCCCAGAAAGCCAACTGTGTTCTGGGCTGCATCTAAAGAAGTGTGTCCAGAAGGTTTTAATTAGATATTGGGAAGAAATTCTTTGCTGTGAGGGTGGTGCGGCACACGTTGTCCAGAAAAGCTGTGGATGGTCCATCCCTGGAAGTCTTCAGGGTCAGGCTGGATGGCAGTCTGGTTTAGTGGAAGGTGTCCTCAAGGTAGGGATGTTGGAATGAGGTGATCTTTAAGGCCCATTCCAATCCAAACCATTCTGTGATCCTGTGATATGAGAGATCAGAAGCCCAGCTGGCCTCCCTGGCAGCTGTGTCTGAGACAGGCTCCTCACTGCTCACAAGGCATCCACACAGAGGATGGTGGCCAGACAGGAGCTTCTCTTCCACGCCTCCATCCAGCACAGTGGTGACCGGGAGCCACTGCAAGAGCCTGCGAGGCTGCTCTGAGTCAGTCACCCTTTGGAAGGGCTTCGCTTCCTTGCTCTCTGATCCGAGGCTGCTTTCTTGGCAGAAGCCTCCCCCAGCAGTCAGTGGTAAAGTCGCTGCTTTGGTTGGTTGGTTTGGTGTTTTTCCAGTGTTTGCTCTGATACACAATTAATGAAACGTAAATTCCTCCATTTATTGGTCTCTAGAGAAGCCCTGCTGGCTTGCATGCCCTGACCTTTGGGGACATTTCTATTGTTTCAGCTACCACCAAAAGACAAGGAAAGCTAAATTACACTCTCTTCAGTGTGATTGGAGGGAGCTCCCCCACCCCCTGTGCCTCAGCATGGCTTGCAGTTGCCTAAACAGACACAGCACAGTGGCTTTGGCATTACAAGGTGACCACTACTAGCAAGGTCTGGGCTCTGTCAAGCAAGGTCAAATCACTTTGAAATAGTTGACTGATCTCTCACCATCAACAAGCAGCCTTGGTAGACTGCTTGGAAATTCTGAGAGAGGGAAGTTTGACATAATACAGGTAAATAAAAAAATGTAACCTGCGAGCCCAAGAAAGACCATGAGGGCTTTAAAGCACAGTGTCCAGAGCCATGGGTACCTGGATTGATGGCTGCTTGCTTTACCAGATTGATTTATGAAGCAGAGGCTTTCCTCTGCCAATCCTTGCTGATGGAAAAGACTTGCTTGGCTCCCACTGAATCTTTCTAGACCTCAGAAATGTCTGATTGAAGCCAAGCAAAACAAGGGGCTGTGGATTCTGAGGAACGTTTTACCTGGAGCTGTGGAAGTGTTTCAGTGCCAGCTGTCCTGCCTCTCTCAAGGGGCTCTGCCTCCACAGCACGGAGGATGCAGGAGCTGTGCAACCACCTCTGACACACTCCAGGTCACAGGGTAGCGCTGCCAGGGAAAACAAATACTCCTTGCTTTGCCTCGAAAGGCTGAGCTGTTACCTGCAGTGTATTGGGAGCTGCTTGGACAGCTTGGGGAGCAGGTGGACAGCAGTGGACAATAACCCCACCTGTGGGACAGTCCTGTTCCCTGTTCCAGCCATCCCCACTGGTTTGACTGAGCCTAGGGCCAGATGAGACACATGGCAAGGCAAAGGAACCAGGGAAAGGGCATCTCCAGACTGGTTGCCATCAGCCTGTGTCACTCCTAATGCTAAGTCTGTGAGAAGCTGACAGCTCCTTGTTCTGATTTCTCATTTAACCTCTTGGCTGAAGACCCCTTCTCCAGAAGGGTGAAGACCTTAAATATTTTCAAGAGTCCATCTAATCAATATTGCTCTGATAATCTCATTACTAAGGTGAAGCCAGGGCATTTGATTAGTACAAGCCACTTACAACATGAACAGGTCAGAACTCTGAGCCAAAGTTTGGTGGTTTTCAACCTCTTGGACTTGCCAAAGTTTCCAGGGAATTTGCAGACTCACAAAACAGGTTTAAGCTGATCAGCATTAGGCTTGTTTTCTAGCCATTAACTTGGCCATATGCTCCTTTTACCCACAGTGTTGATATAAGTGATTCTCACCACCTTCCTCTCCTCTCTGCCAGGCACTGAGTGGAGTTAAAATAATTTCAGATCTATCATTTTCAGAGTATTTTTAACCAGTCCCTTTCACAGTGCAGCCTCACAAACCCTTCTGTCTGGCTGCAGAGCACAGCTTGAAAACACTTTGCCCTGCAGTTGCACCCTGCTTCGATCTATCTCCAGAGGCAGCACCTGTTCCCAAAGACCTGCAACTTGGATGGCCCAGGGCAGCTTTTAAGGACTCACCGCCCACCCCAAAGGGAGTAGCAGTGCTTGCTAGGCTGTGCTCACTCACCTTGTGTTGAACACCAGCACGTTGGTTAGCGCTCATAGACTTCTCTCCGTGCTTTCCTCTGCTCATTTTCCTTATTCCACACACATGGGATTATTTTAAAATAGAAACTTCTTAAGAAGCTCTTAGACATTCATAGGATTCAGCCTGTTAGTCAGCAAGGTGCTCCACTTGAGGCACTTGAGCAGCCCTGCTGAGATCAGTGGGCAGCTGCATATGGTCAAGAGCCCAGTGAGACCCAAGGGCCAGAGGATTTCCTGGCTATAGGGCATCCACTGGAGCAGAACAGCAATAAACACATCAAAGAGCATATTTATACACGTTAGATGAGAACAACTTGTTCAGTAGCGCTCTTCTACTGCAACAGTTACATTTATGCATGCAAAAATCTTGCAAAATCTGGCACAAACCCACTGTGGTTTAATGCAAAATAGCCTAAAAACAACCGCAACAACAAAACCCTGAGCAGAGCTCGCTATTAAAGAAAACCCTAAAAATAAAGTAGAGAGCGAGGAAAAAATAGCAGCACTGATTTCCTCGTTCACAGTCAGCCAGAGAAACAAAACTGCTAACATTGGGTTAGATATTTAACACCCAGGAGCTCCGATATCAGACTGGCTTCCTTCAGGACCAAGCACTTGACACTAGTGCGCCACAGGAACCCTCTGCACACAGAGCTGTGCTGTGTCGGCCCGAGACACAGACCTAAAAACGGGGGGGCGGGGGGGAAGTGGTTCACCAAGTGGCTATTTGCAATTACCACCAAAGCCAAAACTAGTATTTGAAGAAGCTTAGCTTCAGGCTCTTGTTTCCAAACCGCAGCGTTAAGTACTAGGGAGGCACAAATGAGCCTTGATTTTTGGTCACATCTGTCACCAAGAGCTGTACCTGCTACCAGTGGACAAGGCTGGAAGAAAAAGTAAACTGCAAAACAATTTCGGCAAAGGGTCAGACAGGTAACAGTAACCAGAAAACTTACCAGGAACCCCAGTCCTGGGAAGCTCGTGGTAGTTTACCATTAAATTTCAGCAGAAAATAGGATACCACCTTGTCTAATTCAAGGTACTCAGGGGGATACTTGAATAAACTCCATAATTATCCCATTCACAGTATTCCTTTTTCCTTTTCTAGTGACTCCTTACGATCAGGTTGCAAGGGCAGGACAACCCATACCAAATCCAATTCCCAGGTTTTTAATATAAGCACAGCCAGGAACCAGACAGCATCACTTACTATTTTTATAAAACAATACCATCGTGGCTAAAAAACAAACTACATTACATCTCTACAAGGGAATAAATAAATCAGAGCAGCAAACAGCATCTCAACTATGGAGCTGCAGCCAAGGAACCAGCCCCTTGCCAGTGGGACTGCGGGATTGTCAAATTCATATTGCACAATGGAAAAGTGGAGTCAAGCATCGGGGCTGCTTACTGGGACTGCAGCACTGAACTGCAGCACACCCATCATCCATCCACCGCAGTTTCCAAGGGATCAAGTACAGCAGGGAGACGAGTGCTGGCCTGTTTTCGCTGGCTTTGCTGTTAAACACACTGGCAGTACTGGAGAAGAGGCACTGCCACCTCCTGTTTACACGGTGCAATAGGAAAGCGGGGGCTGGCAGCGAGCACAGCCCTGCCAGGCTGAGTGGGGGCAGCACCGCCTCCAAGACTGATCGTATTCCTTTTATCCACTGAAATCCACCTGGGGGGGAACAAGAAGGGGCTTTGATGGTGTCCTTCATGCCAGCAAGAACAGTCGGCTGTTAATCTTGTTTACAAGCATCACAAGGACGCCTCTGAACTGTGGGACTGGGAGGCTCCCACACCCTGAAGATGAGCACCCGCTGCCACCCCCCAGGGCCTCACTGAGAGCCGTCAGCACAACCCCGACTTAGGCAGCAGTAAATAAACAGCAGGACAAACCACAGACCCAAACCAGACTGTCATACATTTGTATGTTTATTATTTCAAAGTACAGTATATACATAAGGTATAGCAATATCTTCAAAAACTTTTATACAGAAACAGGTATCTACAAAATTAAACCAAGAGACATTCTGTGTATATTTGGGTGACTTACATACATATATTGGAAGAGTCAACATAGTTTCAGTTAGGACACAAAAATAGGAAGGAAACGCCCATCCATCTTGGAAAAGCTCTAAATACCACCCAGCTCCCCCTGCACCGCAGTCATCTGCCCATGGACAGGTAAGACATGGTACACCTGGTTCCTTGTGCCACGTGCTGATGGTACACAGTCACAGTGCTTCCTGCTGACAGCAGGAAGGGTGAGGACCCTTTTCTGACAGGCCTTGTTCTCTGAGCCCCTCCTAGATTCGGACACCCGATGCACTGGAAGCCAGAGATACAATTTCTTTTTTTTTTTAAAGTTATGAACCAAACCACTGAAATGAAAAATATTCCATGAGAGATAGTGGAGGTGTTGCCAGCAACAAGTGAAAATAATGAGAAAATATCCGAGGAAGAAATCAATCTCCATTTTTATGGACACTATAATTAAAAATATTGCACAAGACTACATGGCAGAAAGTCAGTGATTTCTATATCATAAAACGGTATTCTTCAGGTCAGAGGGTCTGGCTTCAGACACTGAAAGTGCTGGATTTTACAGAGGGTAGAAAAGCATAGGCAGCTTTCTTGTAGGGTCTCTAACAACATCTGTATGTGTGATGTTCGAATTAAAAGAGCACCCTGAGTATTTAAGAAACAGATGTTTAAGCCTGTAAGATGCAACTAGCTTAAAGCCTGGAATTTTCAAAAGCAGCCTGTGGCAATTACACATCTAATGGACACTGAATTTCAGTGACAGGCAGGAACCTAAATGCTCCAGGCTGCCTTCATAATTAGTTTATCTCTAAAACTCAGTTTATCCAAGAACAGTTTTCAGTTTCAGGTTCATAATGTAAAGTTTCCAAAACAAAGATAAATGGAATGTGATTGCAAGCAAGCCTTGCAGCCACTCTGCACCAGCTGGTGTTCACCTGCGTGAACCACCCCACAGGAACACGTTTTTCCACAGAAAGTGTTCTCTTTATGTGCACCAACAGTGCACATCACCCTCCTGACAAGCAGCCCCTGGAAACCACAGCACCTGGCTTGCCAGCAACATTTTATGGCTAATACATCACTGCCTCTCAAAAATGAGGAACATCATCAAGTCAAGTTGCTGGCCAACCCCCTCGGGTATTCATCACATTCTGGGTTAACTAGAGAGTCATTTGCCACTGTGCAAGCTAGAATGACATTTCCGTCTCTAACAGATGTGTTTAAAGTAACACCTGTGGATGACAACTTTGGTCCTTGAAAGTACCGTGCACAATAAACAATGTGATATTTTGTCTGCTTTGTGTGTCTCCATGAACAAGAAAAAAAAGTTACCAGTGCTACAAAGAGGAAGCAGCATTTCCAGCAGGGCAGGAGGACAGCTAACTGGGCTTCTCAAATAACTTAAAAGGAGAAACAACCATGCCAAAAAAAATTAAGAATTTCCACATCATTGCACTGATTCCATCTGCACCACACCTCTCCTTCATTCACACTGTACACCTGGAGAACATACATTAAATGATTACAATATTAACATGGTATCTAAAATACTGGAGTCATTCAGCTGAATGCCTTGAAAATATCTGGAGATCTGGTACATTAGAGCATGAAAACACAAACATACAAGAGCTAAGCTATGTTTTAGCATGCAAATTGATCTAAAGTACTTTCTCTCGGCAGAAGATCTAGCTCAGTCACGAACAACTGTCTGTTCACTTCCTGGAAGCTGGTGACAAATCTGTTCCAGCAGGGCCCGTTATTTTCCTTTTTACATCACTTAAACAACAGTAAAGCAGAGGTAGTCCCATGACTGGACTGGTCCAGATTTCCTAACACTTCAGATAACCATTGCTCTCAGGAATTAGAAAAATAGATGTATAAAAACCCACCCAGATTAAAGGCTTGCAGTTTCTACATAATGCTCAGTCAGGTTTTAAACAATTTGTTCCCACTCTCCCTATTTGATCCTTTGACACTGAAAGGACCTGTCATCCCAGACTCTTGAAGCTCTCTGGACCACAAACCAGGTCTTGATCCCACAGGGGCTTTCGGAGATGCTTATCTTTAAAGTAATAAGGAAATTTCACTGTCTTGAACCAAACTATTCGAACCAAATCAGGCCCTTTTGGCTCTATTTGTTTCATTACAAAGCTCAAGCAACTCAGAGGCACCTGAAAATGGAGTACACACCCCTAAGTCATTCATACGTGTAGGATGCAAAAGGTGCCTGCAGCAAGATAGATTCTTACAACCCCCCCTTCTGATTAAAATAGCTAAAGCATTGCTATTGTAAATGTACAGGGACTC
The DNA here is from genome assembly GCA_013396775.1 of Cephalopterus ornatus. Taxonomy (NCBI): domain Eukaryota; kingdom Metazoa; phylum Chordata; class Aves; order Passeriformes; family Cotingidae; genus Cephalopterus; species Cephalopterus ornatus. The sequence goes on from VZRE01001875.1 coordinate 67,592, forward strand.
TTTTTTCATGTCAATAGGAAGTTCAAGTATTTAATAAAAACCTGAAGTATATATTTACACTGTAATCTGATCTATTTATTTTGGTCAAAAGGCAATAGATACAGAAGCTATGCATTTACTGCTGCAATAGAGATATTTCCTGTATATTACTTATCCTGGAATTAAAATTGAACATGATGTTGTGACTAACCCAAATTTTGTCACCTTGATACTCTTCTTCCATAACCCTTCTCAGACACTGAAGGACTAACAGCCCTCAGTTTGTGCCATTTTGACCAACTAATTATTTACAACAGTAAAATCAAGGAGTTGCACAGATTTCTGTGCCACTTTCACAGTCCAATAATAGATTAAAATCCCATCTAAATATATTTCTTATTTTTTACCACTACTCTCATTGACTGGTCTAGCCACAGGTAATAAGAAAAGTTAGTCAGCTTCCATTTGTCTTTGAAACAGATGCAATCACCATGCCTACGTGTACTTACGTAACAATGCGCAACTAACACTCCTACTTCTTAAATGCCGTTAGTTACACAGAAGCCCAGAAATCTTTATTAACCCATTACCTGATATCAGACTTCTTTAGATCCATATATGCCTGAAGATCAAGGGTTTAAAAGATTTGTTGAACTGAACATTTGTTTCAATTACATGTAGTCAAGACCTAAATCAGAAAGCTTTTTAATCCCTTAGTTTTACTGTTGTTTCACTTCATTCAAATAAAGAAACTGAGCAGTTGAATGTTAATCTAAAGCAGAAAATACGTACTATCATGGCCACCATTTAAAAACCAAAATTTTGTAACAAAGCATTTTTCCACGCATATGTCAGAAACGCTTAATCAATCTAAGGATTAGAAAAAATATGCAAGAAAAGAAATAACGTCTGAAAGCCCTTAAAGCTCAGTAACACTGGATATGTTCAAAAGCAACTAAGACATAATTGGCTTTATTTTTTTCAAGCTCCATCATTAAGAGACTGATTCATTATACAGTGAAGAAATTAAAATCTCACAGCAACTCACTCAAAACACAGTATGCACTGCAAAGCATCTGTATGTCCTTTCAAATAAAAGTTCTAGATAAATGTAGTGTGTGGTGAAATTCAGCAGCTCCTCAGGCTGGAACTGGGTTGACAGAACCACAGTGATGCCAAACCCTGTCGACCTCTCACACAGCTAAGCCTCTGTGGTCAAAGGCTTCATTTGCAAAACACCAGATGCTTGTGCTGGCAGGCAAAGTGTAAAAAACAGTGGTCTGTAGCACCTGCCTTTTCTGCATCTTCATGTTGCTTGGTCTACAGAAGTTTTAGTTATGTCTGCTTTATTCTCTGTTCCAGTTCATGCTTGTGTTTAATAAGCCGTTCTATTTCTGTTCCTAGAGTTTGAAGGTTTTCCTTTGAGGGGAAAAAAATGATAGGGCAAGTTATACAGGGAAAAGGAGTCAATCAGCACAAAATGCACTAATAAGTTAAAATTACTGTTTATGTCAGCAGCTTGATACTTTCAAGTACTCAGAACAAACGCAAATGATTAGACAGAGTTGGAGAAAACCGAGCTCACTTCAATAAAGGACACAAACCTCTCAGCAAGTCTTTTTCTGGAGTTACTAATATTCTACAGGATGTCTAGAAAGTACAGCATTCAAGGGGAATTATAATTACAGGAAGAGATCTCCAACTTCTGCAGAACACTGCAGTCCAGCTGGCAGCCTGCACACTGTTTTCCAGCCTGCCATCATTCCCTTGCAGCAGAGGAGCTGCCCCAAGAGCTCAGGAGGGTGCCCAGGTGCTGGCACAGGGCCAGGCAGAGTCCGTGCTCCTGGCTCCATGTGACTGGGGCAGAGCACAGAGAGATCCTGCCCTGCTGATGGCACAGGCAGGCCAGACTTTATTTCAAGCAGCAACCCATCAGTGCAGAGTACTCCAAGGGTCCCAGACCAGAGGTTCAGCATGGATCATGTCACATAACTCTCTGCTTAACCAATTCACAATGAGCTGACTTCTGAAAAGCCTTTTAACTCCATGCATCTCTGAAGGCAGCATCTCAGAAGCACAAGAATGAAAGAAGTGGCATAGGTACTCACTTTCAGTGTAATGTTTTTCAGTAATGTATCTTCTAACACAGCCTGTAGCTTCCTGTTTATCTCTAAGGAGAGTTCCAATGTGAGACCACTATCTGCAGGATGGGATGTGTACAGAGATGCCATAATCCCACCCCGTCTACTCAGGTGTACTTTGTTGAAGTCAGAGGCCTCTGATGACAGTGTTCCAGCTTCTTCCCGCAAAATGTAACTCTGAATAATTCTGGGGAATAAAAAGAATAAAAACAACAACATCACAGCGTTATGTTTTTGTGAAAGGCAGTGAAAAGTCAGACACCGAAGTAACTTCAGATTCCTGACATGAGTAATTTTATTTTCAAGCATTACTATATTACAGAAAAGACAGTAAAAATTTATTCCTGCAATTTCAAAATCAGAGGAAACCCTGGTATACCAGAAGTTATAGAGGAGATGAGGCATTACCAATGCACAAGGTTTTTCTTATTTAGAAGTATTCTGAAAAGCTACTGGCACAAAAAAGGTACTTAAAAAAATGTCTCTACTTTTCTTCGCTGAAAGACTCAAGAGGCAAAAATTACAAAGTCTCTTCTCAGGAGTCTTCCCAAGCTGTGATCATGTTCTGTGAAATGGGACCAGATGGGCATAAATGTATGGACTCATTAAGCAAGGGCTATTCTTAACAGGCAAGTAAGTGCACTTTCCAGAGGAAGGCATATGCCATCATTGCTTCCCCTCCTAACTCGTGTTCCAGACATTATCTTGTGAAATGATTTCCATTTAAGTGGAATCTTGCCTCACATGTTAACTGCTGACCACCTTTGGCTCAGATACATCATTTGTTTGATACATATGCCAGACTACCATCTGGAGTTAGGCAGATTCTCCCTCCAAAACACTTACAATCAGCACTCTTTTAAGCACAAGAAGAGAAAGGACTCTTCTGTTAGCCAGTGGCAGCAGTCCACCTCAAATTAGCCACCTGGCAACCATTTTGCTACCAAAAACCCACTTGCACCAGTCTATTCCTGTTGAAAAAATTTAGTAACAGTAATAATTGTCAAAAACTTGGCAATTACTATAACTGCTGGGGAAAGATAATAAAAAAAAAAACAAGACTAATCCTACTTTTGAAATCTACCATCACTTCAATATTTTTATTATTTTAAACATTTTCCTTTAGACAATTACTTGTCTTACATAAAATCCAGAATATTTATCTAGTGCATCAGCTCAACACTGATGAACTGTATGAACAGAACACAGAACATACTTTGTTTTTTTCCTGATTTCCTCCACCAGTTGTTTAATGTGATCCTCCATAAACTCCATCTTCTCATTTTTTCGAGCATGTGCCTTCTGTAGCCTCAGTATTCTTTCAACCAGGACAGACTTGTCCACCTCTGGGAAGCTATCCACAGCAACTGAAGATCCAGTATTCTCAGGTGACCGATCCTCATTGCTGCTGCGTGCGTTAAGGGACCCTGAAACACACATGTATTTGTACAAATTCGGCATTTATACCAAGTAAAGTGCCCCACCAGTGCAGTGCATGCGTTGTTTCAGGAGCTCAGGATGTTTTCTTCAGGATGGCAGTTTCCCTTTTATATATGTTTTATAGAAAACCCCACTAACATACATCTGTAAACTGAGCCAGCACTGCAGTCCCCTCACATGGGTGTGCTTCCTTTAGCCTAGGGGTGCTTCCTTCAATAACGCTTCTTCCTGCTTAAATACCTTCATATTCATTAACTCAGTACGAGACTGAGTTGACTTTAAATATATCCATTTTGGAGTCCACTAAAACTACAACACTATGAAAACTGGACAGACTGACAAAGCCCTACGTATAAACACTCCCCAGCACTGATCACTTAAAGCTTGAAGTACTTTCTTTACTTTCTGTTCTTCTTTCTAAGCATTTGTCTCTCTCATACGGTGACATCAGAGGACGCTTTGACAGAACAAACCCCACTTAAACCCCAAAGATACAAAGGAAGGAAACAGATGTCATTTTCAGTGCTGAAGATCACTGCTTTAGTTCTAACCAGATAGAAAGTAATGAATTTTACACAAACCCACTGATGCCTCTAATGATGCTAATTGATTTATCATTTACACAGTTGCAACTGTCAATATGGCAATTAAACAATGCTGGAAGCCACTGCTCTTTTTTTTTTTTTGCCTCTGGCAGCATGTAAAAGGATCCTGTATAAACTGGAATCCTCTGAGCTTCCTCTAAATGTAAAAGGAACAAAATAAAACAGACAGGTGTTTAAAAAGGACCGAGATACATAAACATTACACTCTAATCTCTTAATAAGGACCTACAACTGCAGTCAGACAAAGTGCATTTTGGTGCTTAAAGGCTATTTTGTCAGCTTTAATGGGAGGCTGCCCACACACTGCATATGCACAAACCACAGACAGAGCGAGGCGCACGGCAGCACACCATGGCAGCCTCGTTAAGACCAAAAGCGTGTTTTGGCAGCCCTGCTGTGTGCTGCATTACCTGATGAACTGGAACGGCTCCCCATGCTGCTGACTTCTTTGTCATAATTACCATTTTCAATCTGATCCAATTTCCTCCGCGCTAAAAGTGTGACAAAGTGATGGTTACCAACAGCAGATTAAAAACTGAAAATTACAGTGTTGCCCAACATGCAATAACTCTAATCCTCTACCTGCATTAATTTAACATGGCTCAAAAACCAAAAGATAATGGTAGCAACTAAAAATAAAACCCAAAACCAAACAGCTCCCCATCTCTCTCGATCCCTGACCAAGAAGCACCTGAATGTATCATCTGCCACAATCCCTAAACACTGCAGCAGTTGCCAGCTGAAAGGGGTAACGTCATACATAGGATTAACTGGGAACAGTAAGAATAAATTTGATTTTACTTTTGATTAGGACTGCCATGTAAATAACTAGTGAACGGAAGAATGGCAGCTCTGTTCCAGCATCTCATAACTGTATCACTACAGACAGCCCAGTGCAATACTTGTGCCAGAAGCACCACTCACTCAGTGGGGATCAAGAGGGAAAGCACACAGCTGTTCTTTTATGTACAAAAAGGGGCATGGAACTTGTCTTGCACAATGCCAACAGGATGTCTTCTTTAAAACACAAATAGATTTGATTATCTTCAAATCTTTTTGAACTCAGAACATACATATTATTGGGTATTTAATGGCTTCTATTTGTAGGAAAAGCTAGTCACCAGTCCCTCCGTATCCAGCCTTAAAAACTGAAGTGTTCTAATGTACTAAAAAAATAACTGTCACCAGCAATTCCTGATACAGTCAGCAACTAGGAAACTTCTAGCAACTTTTGAATATACTCCTACACAGACCAGGATCCATATACACCCACAGTGACATTTCAGTAGTCACATCACAACAAAGACCAAGCTCTTTTGAAACAAATCTTTCATTTTAGGTCTAAGCCCACTTCAGGAGTTATATTTAAGACCAAAAATTGACACAAAGGTCTGTAACTGCAACTTCCACAAGATCTAACTTGTTCTCTCTCGTTAGGGACAGGGAGAGCTTGAAGGGTGACACTCAAGCAGTGGACACACACTTAGCTCTAGCCCAGACACTATAAAGGGATTTACAGAGGGGGCTGACTCATAACTGAAAATAATTTCCACCTAGCTGAAGTTGTTTCGTGAGGTCTTTCAGGTTTGCTGCGTGCTTGCGCTTCTGGGTAGCCAGGTCATCCTTGAGTTCATCCACTTGGGTCTTCAGTGCTGCTCGTTCCTCCTGCTCTGACGCCAGTTGGGCCTGCAGCGTCTCAACCTCCAGCTTCTGTTGATCCTCCTCCTTCTGTAACTTGGTGGCCTGAAATTGTGATTTTATTTTCAGTCATGTACAAAAACATTCTAGCCTAACCATACTGTATGCTCAACAACTCTCACTGCACTTTTCACCTCAGAGTCTTTCACATTTTACATTTACTATTTAGGCTGAGCACTAGCCCTGCAGATGAATAGTAAAATTCCTGAACTATCTCTAAAACATCTGGATGATAAAGTACGAAGCCTTGCAGAACTGTACAGTACAGTCCCATTACCTTCTATGACACACTAAGTTTATTAAAAATTACATTTATCTCATACTACAAACAGGACCTGAGAAAGTTTACAGGAACATTACAACCTTTTGCTTGTTTCAATGACAGCTGCACAAAGAACCACTCTACTCCCAGAAAGACAGAAAGAGCAACATAGTAACACCTCCTCATTCCAGTGCAGTGTGCTTCAGAATTTCTTTTCCTGTAGGAATATGAGGTGTTCATATCCCACTGCCACTATTCTACCAAATTGGCAAACTCCATGAGAAATTGCAGTCAGGTAAGCAAAGACACAAGGTGGCATTCATGTGGAACATCTTTATCTGTATCAGACATCTTAGTAGTGCAAAAAACAAGCTGCACACTGTACTCACCAGATCATCTTTAGCCTGTTGAACACATTCCAGCTGATTCTGCAGCTCTCTTTCGCTGTAAGAAAGCTTATCCAACTGGCTCTGCAAGGAATTGTTTTCAGACTGAAGCTGTGCATTCTTAGTGGTTAATTTTTCAGTGAATATCAATAGCTCAGATTCTCTTTTCCGACTACCTTCAATGTCCTTCTGGAGATCAGCAACCAGAGAATTGAAACCACCTATTTCTTCCTTTAAAGCATTGATTTCTTGTTCATCTCTGTCAAAACAATTGTATCTTATTAGGGATAACCTGAGCTTAAAGACATGACATCTTACTGAAATAAAGGCATTCAGGTCAAGTTCAAAGAAGGCAGGGGAACAATTAGTGACCCTGGGGCATCTGTTAGTCATTGGATGATTTTAAACGTCACAGTTTTCACTTCATTTCCTGACATGCTGCACTGCTGAAGTAACATCTGCATCCCACAGAAGGACATGCAGACATTAGCTCCCTTCAAGGAAGACCATCTCTCTATATTCAACTTCCTGAGCTTCAGAACAGGGTACAAACAAAACCCTCAAAACCAGATCCAGCAGGCAAGAGGAAGGTCTGCAAAGGCAGCCATTCTGTAAGAGGATTGTCTTCAAGAGATGTGGATATACTCCATTTCTGAGCTTCTCTAGGCAGCACTACAATGATTTCTGGAACATCCTTATCCAAGCAGTGCAGCTCTGAATCAAAGGACCTGTCTTACTCCACTATCCCTCCCCCAAAAAATAAGTCCCTCTCTCTACAAAACAAGTTTTGTTTCTGCTGAAACACTCCCCCCATTAGGAGACTTTTGATCTATCACATGCAGTCCATTTGAGTGAAAAATGCTGTACCTTCAGTTATCATCAACACTACCGAAAGTGGTAAGATCCAAGATATTGCACCCTGCCTTTACAGTCCTTTTAGGCTAATTCTACCTTTCAGAAGAAGACTGAAATTAATACTGAACAACCACCACACTGATTTTTTTTAGTTATCTGTGCTGCAAACTATCTCACTCATAGCTCCCATTTAAAAATCTATGCCAGAAGGCTATGCTTATATATTACATTTTCAAATACGTTGTTTCATTATGACAGGAGAAATCAATGCCTAGAGTCAGGGTAGAATTAGGCAAAATTAAATGTTTGTACCATTCTAAAAGAGAACTCTATCTTATCCCTAAAGTTTGCCAGTGAAGGAGACCAGGGAACACTGCAGGTGATCAGTATCCAGCTCAGCCATAAAGTTCTTCCCAGCATTCAACCTAAAATCATCTTCCTCCACTGAACAAGAACAGCTGATAATTCCCTTTATAATATAGCCTTTTATGCATTTCAGTATGTTTGCCTTCCATCTTCTCTTCCCTAGGCTAAAGAAACCTGCCTCCTCTACTTTTTTCTCATGAATAAAACGGGTATGATTTTGTGTGAATGAAGATGGAATTCCCTCCATTTGCTTCCAAGAAAATGAAGGGCAGTTAAGTTTATTTATCCTATAAAACAATAGGTAAAAGAAGGCAAAATTCCAGGATTTCTCTTTCACAGATGGTAACAGGAATTTATCGGTCCAAGTTTTAAATCTGTGGTTGATATTGCACAGCTTTACCATTCTAAGGAGTACTGAAAACATGTTAAAATCCTTTAAAAGAGAAATAAAAGACAATATGAAAATTGATGTAGGAATAATAAATGTTGTATAGCATGGATACTGAAAAAAAAAAATCCAAATTGAATAGGAATGAGAGACAGATATTTAAGTATGTCTCAGTTACCGAGAAGAAAAAGTAACTGGAAAGACACATTTGTAGTTTCACACTTTGATCGCAGTCACTTTAATTCATTTGGCAAGATTCCAAGTGCAAAATAACTGCTACTGATCCAAGTGTAGGCTTCAGTTGTCTCTCACACAGTGCAGTTTCCCTAGAAAGGCTGATGACATGGTGACAATACAGCTGACCAGCACACAGCAAACGGAAGGAGTTTAATTGTCTAAACCCTGAGGACGGCCTATAATTACTGAAGTATTTTTCAATGATAAATGAGAATTGTTTAACAGCACAAGAGGGACACATGGGTGGTTCTGCTTATCTGACATTTATCTATCTATCTCCATGTATGCAACACCACTAAAACCAGCAGAGTGGAGAGCATTTGTATATCCTGGTCCATATGCACCACATAGAAACATGACTATGCTCAGACACTCCTGAACTGTGCACAAGCCCAACCGTCCTCTGAGATTATTTCCCTCATATTCTTAAATGAGCAAACTTTGACAAAGCAAAATGAATTCCACTCCATTAGAAATACAAGTGCTCCACACTGTCTGAATACAGCATCTGTCAAGCACATAGAATTTTTTTCATTAAATACTTTCCTTCATCCATCACAACTGCACATTTGTGAAGCAATCTATCTTCCCAATTTAGTTGGTTCTCCCCAATCTTTCAATAAAACAAGCACTTGGCAGACACCTAAAAGGCCTAACTTCCTATGCTGGAAGTCAAGCACTTCTTATTCTAATAATGAAAGACACTGAATTACATTTATCAATCTCAATCCCCTTGGTTTCTAAGAGACCACCAAGGTTAATCTCAAGTATTAGCAAAATTGATTGAAATTAGAAAAACACTTAAATTAGGAGAAGGATTCTTCAAATTACAATACATTTTAAAGCATCAATAACTTCAATAAAGAAAACACTTTCACATCTCAGATAATCTTTTAAGTCATTACTCAAAGGCACAGCTATACCTCTGATGTTGATCCTGCAGGTGATCTACAGTTTTGACTCTGTCCAGTAAATTCTGAATTTCAGTTTTCTGTCTATTTATTATTTCTTTATACTTGGATAATTCGTCTTCTGTTCTTAAACGCTCATCCTCTAGACACTTTACCTAAACAGAAAAAAAAAGAAAAAAATCAGAAACTATTTAGTGTCACAAACTTCAGATGTAAGTTATTCTGATTGTATGTCCAGACTGTTGTACAAAGCTCACATGTTAATTTTTTGGTGGTTCCAAGTAGCTTAGAGCAATATCCCAAAATATTTCAGATCAAATACTGTCAGAAAAATAAACAAAACAAGCCAAAAAATTAAATTCAACAAGTATGATTAACATTAGCTTTGTCCAAAGACTCAAACTTACCAGCCTAATGGACCAGGATCCACATCATCTTTCCCCAGTTACCAAGCCAACCCCTAATTTCCTTCCTTTTTCTGCAATCCTACTGAGCTAAATTCCCTGCTCTGGATAAAGTGACTGACAAGCTAATCTACAGACTGTCACAAGTTATAAGTAGCATATACTCCTTACCAGAGGCCGTATCAGACTTCTAGTCTCATGCCAGCCAGTCTCTAATCCCACTGTTTATTTTGGAAGAAGTACAATTAAGAGACTGAATGCAGACTTGTTCCAAAACCCAACACTGTGCTTCAGCCCCACTGCAATCCAGCACAGCACACGTTACCTTTGTTCTCAGTGTCCGCAGCTCGTCCATGCCTTCCTTAAACGTTCTCTTCAGGTCTTCCAGTTCTTTCATTTTGGCGTGATGCACCTTTTTAAAGGGTGAAAAGTTCATTGAGAAAACTAAATGTAAAATGGCATCTCAAAAAAAATCTAGGCCACTTCAACAGCTGAGAGGGCTTGAGGCAGCACAGGTAACCCAAAGGGTTGGTTCATGTCTTCAAAAAGCAAAGCAAAACCTCAAAGTTTCTTTATTCTCCGAGTTGAGAAGAAAAGAGAGATGACACACTCTGGTTTTAGGTATACAAATGGCTAAAACCAGATGTCTGTGCCATGACAGCCCTTGGGGAAAGTTCTAGGCAAACTGACACTTGGTCAATTCTGAAGATGTCATATGCACATTTGAGCTGTGAGTAGGTACTACATCATTAGAGAATTTCACTTTTAGATTACCAAATCTCTACCCAGAACAGAGGTTGTTCCTCATCTCTCTTTACCACATAACTTGCCAAAATATTGGTCAGAGAAAGGCCTGCCCAGCATCTGAATTTATGCTTTAAATTACAGCAACATTCATGCTTATAAATGAAAGAGCATATATTTCATGTTCATCGTATCTCATTTTTCTCCTAAAATTTGATTTTAAAAAGTTAATCCAAGGTAGTATCTGAAAACATCCTCCAAAAAGCAGTGCTGAAGGCAGAAACCTGGGATGTAGTATTAGGCCAAAACAACCCAACAACTCCAAACCAAAGAGTTTGGCAAAAATGTAAGCAGCTTAAAATACGATTCTCAAAATTAAAATCTCATGGAATTCTCAACTCCTAAGTTGCCAACTGCATGGACTCCACACACCACATATTTACCTCCAGCTGATCAGACTTCTCCTGAATTTGTTTCTCGAGTTCTCCTTTAGTTACTCGGAGTTTTGCATCCAATTCATTTGATTTAATTTCTTCTGACTCCTAAAGGGACAAAGAAATACACGTAGAGTTTTAAAGCTCCATGTTCCCCCTTCCAGTAGTATGAGTGTACAGACAGCTTTTCATATCACTTTTTCTTTCCTGCAGATACATATCTAATAATCCTGAACATGCCAAGAGAGACCCCCACGACACATACCAATCAAAACAAACATTTTCCCTTTTATTCAACAACTTGCCGGTAAAGAAACCAGCCACTATCGCCTCAGTTTGTGGTTTAATTCTTCCCTGCTACAGCTTAAGATGGAAATGGAGGAAAAACAAGACTCAGACACTAAACATTAATTTGACCTCCTGAGAAAGTGTACCTACTTGATAGGATTTTATCATTTCTTGACAGTTTATCCGTATCTGATCTGCTTCTTCTTTTGCTTCTGTTAATTTTGTCATTGCGTCTTTGAGGCGTTCTTTTGTTTCCTACAAAAAGAGTAATAAAGAATGGGTTAAACCTAGTTAAATCTGTTTATCTAACTTAATCTAGAAAGTAAATCTCTCATAATAAAACTTTCCTGTTTCAGTCTGGAAAGAATTAACAAAACAAAGAGTCTAACATTACTTTTCCTCTTGCTTCCATTCAACTACTGCTTTATGCAATTTCACTTGTCCCAACACTGAAAGCACAACAAAATGACCTCTTGCTTGTGTGCCAAGATGATAGATTTAACTCTATCTCTTAAAAACTAAACAAAGATGACAGTTAATTCAAACCAAAAAAAACCCCAACAAGAAATTAAAAGTTGATCAACCAGATTAAACAGAATCCCCCATATATCCTCCCCTCACATCCTTTCAACATTTCCATTTCAGTATCAGTATCTCTCAGAGCACTATTCTGACTCTTGCTGCAGGTATTGAAATTAACAAAAAACCACTTTAGAAATAGATTTTAATACTATATAAAAAGTAAACAGTATAACAACTACATTACTCTGACTATATTTTCATGTCATGGTATCAGCACCACTTCACCAACCTTGTGTGAATCCATTTCTGTTTTCAATTTGTTCTGAGCCCATTTTACTTTGATGACATGAGAATTGATTTCTTCTTTCAATTTTTCTATTTCTCTGTTGAGTCGAGTGGCTTCACCATCCTAAGAAAATACCACGGGTTTGATTTTACTTTAAGTCATTCAGTGTTCTTACAACAAGACTCCTGTTTAAGTGTTATGGTTTTTCCCCTAATGCCTGGATTTTGCAAAATCATGCACATGTTTGAGAGTGCCCAATAATGCTTCGGTCCATAATCCAGGGGGAAAAAAACCCCAGAATAGTGTTTTGGTTTGAATACCAAGGTAAGGTTGCATTAGTGTTAGTGTATGTTAACATTACGTAGCTGTTAAAAGACAAAGCAGAATCTACAGGTCTGATCTCCAGTACCTCCTGTGAAAGCTGCACAGTCCTCTTTTTGGTTTTGTTCTGTTTGTTTTTTTGGTTTTTTTTTTGGCGAAAGGATGAGGTTCAAAGTGGTAAGGTCATACATTATACAAGGCTACAGACAAAAATCATGACACCAGTGAAATGGTATTACCAACTATGCAGGCATGTGAGCACTGACAGCAAAACCTCTGCAGGTCAAATCAGTAACCTCTGCCAAGAAAGGATGTCTCACTGCTGCTGTATCCTTCTAGATCAGTACCTGCAAACTACTGCATTAAGCTGAATTTCTTACTGTATTCCTGAAGTAATACTCTCATCTTACAAAGAAAGTTTCAAGCAGCACAATTCCTGTAGGGCTCTAGTGTAACCCTCGGGAGTTACAAACACAGTATGTTAAGTTCTGTTTAGTAAACCTGAAGTCGTGCTCCCAACTTCCTAGTCACGTGAGAGAGGACACAGAGGTGATTTTTTTTGTTTCAGAAGCATAGTTTTTAGTACTTTCATTAGGATGTACCCTTCAGTGCATATTACAACTGCTCAGAAGAGACCCAAATATAAGTTTGATGACTAGTCACTTATTAATTTTTGGATCTTTCAGATGAAACAGAATTGCAAAACACAGCCGTGAAGCACAAGACAAAAAGACTTGGATAATTTAATAGCTCTCACTGTTTTCTGAAAACAAAAAAAATGCTAATTTTTGGAATTGGGCCTGAAAAATCCTATTGCTTTATTACTACTTTTTAGCATTACAAAAGAGGAAGTCCAGAATTTAAACACATAAACACAGCAAAAAAAAAAAAGACTGCAATAATTTAATGCTATTGCAGGCTTTAAAAAAAGTCCAAACAACCTAGAAATTACCTCAAAATCTAGACATCTGCAACAGTCTTTTCAATTAAAAAAAAAAAAAAAATCCCTACTGTTTCACAAACTGACATTCAGGGAAATATTAAAAGGAACTTCAAAAAGATGACAATGAGAACTCAGTAACTTTTAGAGTACCTTAGTTTCATAGAGCTGGTGCAATCTTCCTTTTTCCTGAGATAGCTGTTTGATTTTATTAGTATGCTTTTCTATTTCTTTGTTTGCATCTCTCACTTTTCTCTCAAGGATCTCCTTTTCTTTCCGGAGGTCAAGTGACTCCTTCTCCCCTCGGACGTATTTCATCACCATCGTTTCCTTCTCATGGCGTGCTTCCTCACATTTCTTGTTTGCCTTGAAAAGAAACAAAACAGAATGCATCAACCTTGTATTTCATAATTAACTTCTGTGAGACACTACTGGGTATTTTCAGTATTGCAGTAGAGTAGCATAACAAGGCAGGACTCAAAAAGTCCAGTTTTGCAAAGATTAACATTAGATCCCTCTTAAGCACTGGAATCACTCATACTTCTCATGGTGAATATGTACCTAAGGAGCTGAAGCTTCACAGCTAAAGTTCTCAAGTGAGTTATCAATACAGCAGTAATTTGGTATATAATTTGCTGTTTCAGAAGGAAAGAAGTGCGTTTGGGAAGTTTTAGTAACAAAACTTTGCAAATACTCAGTACCAGTCCTCTGTCTTCCCTCATCCACATGCCAACTGCACAATCATTATCCAGTGGATTATATTTCAGATGGTTTACTTTCAGTGGCTTATTTTTAGAGATCCACCCACCCCAGCACTAACAAATTCTGCTTCAAATTAGGGAAAAAATAAAAAAAATCACATACCAACCTTTAGAATACATTCAACAGAGAAAATACCGGCATAATATGATATTAAGAAGGGAAAAAAAATCCCAGATCTCAGTAATACATAAAGACAAAATAACAGCTTTATGCTGGAGTTGAGACAAATATTACATTTTCTGATAGCCTGTCTGAAAAAAGCTACTTCCAGCTTTTATCTCCTTTTGAACCAAATTCAGCTGACAGGTAAGAAAAATGAGATTTCCTTGAGGGCTAAATTCCAAACATACAAAATTAAAAATTTTTTACAAGAGTTATCAGGCACTCTAGAGTGTTAATTGCTATTTGGAAATTCACTGATACCAGTTATCAAAAATGCATGTTTAATTCCAATTCAGGAAAATTTTGCCCTACCTAGTGATCGAACATGTTTCCTACAAGAACCAAGTTCTTTCATTAGATGTTCAATAATTTCAGGTATTCCATATTACCTGTTCCATTCGAAAGGCCATCTCCTTATGCAACTGCTGAATAGTATTTTTGGCTGCTGCATCTTGAGTTACAAGTTTGTCTTTACTAGCTTTCACTTCTTTATTAAGCTCTTCTATTCTTGCTTCCAGCTGAAAGACAACATTGTGATATAATTACAGGGAAAGTAACACTTTGATCATGTTTTATACAGGCAGGAACATTTCACACAAAATTAGATGCTTCAACAGAAATTTACCTGCATTTTACACTTGTCAAGATGCAACTACCCATATCAACATCTACCTTTGCACGACAGTACAAGCATGAAAGATGTCACTTCTCATCTTCAGTGAGACTGAAGATGCATCAAATCAAGTAAAACACAAGGTACAGTAATTTACTACACAAAAAACCAGATTGACAGCAAGTGCTGAGATGCCAGAGCAGAGCTGGCTGCTATCTGAAGTTGCTTCACCTTCCACCTTTTTTGTTCCTATCCTTGTGCCATATCCTTCACCCTGCCAGCAAAGCAGTGATGCATCCATTCAGAGCTGGACTGGGAATTAATTCACTGAAAAATAACTCATCAAATGAAGAGAACCTTAGTCATTGTGCTGGCACTCCTTTTAGCCACCTAGTGAACCAAATCAGAGACGTCATCCGGATGCAGAATAATTACCCACGTTAACTGGAACACTTCCCAGAACGTGTTCGCTGCCGAGTCGTGTGAGTCCAGTAGGAGCAGCGTGGTGGCTACATAAAGCTGTGATACCGCCCAAATCTTTTTCAAATTGTGCCTAAAGACTATCCCCTCGTCCCAGGGGAAAGCCAACTCACCAAGATTACGGGTTTTTGTTTGCTTGGGGGGAGAAGGGGCAAGATCTCAGGGCCAGTGTCTGACGTTTTTGTGCAATTCCAAGTTGCTACATGAAAGGCAAGAACCACCAAAAATGCTTCTGTTCCTACACCATGACTCGATCACACTCTGTTCAGCTTTGCAAATTCATCACTGGCCATACAAGAAGTTTTACACATAAAGGCATGAACATTTGCTTGGAGCTGTGAGTGCAGCCAAGCTTTCATTCACTTGAAAGTTATCAGAAAGCATTAATTCAGAAATTCGAACAATAAAACACTCAGTCACAAATGAGAAAACTCAAGTGTTTCACAGCAATGTATCTTACAATTCCAGGCACTAAACAACCACCATATAAAACTATTACACTCCTAGAGAATATTTTCTGAAATTACTTGCAAGCATGTAATATCACCAACTCCCTCACAAATACTTTTTTCCAGAATGGGATAAAGCAATTGCTGCATGATACACCTTCATGAAATCATACAGTGGAAATACAGACAAAAGAAAATGAGTGAGCTGCTCACACTGATTTATTCAGGCACAAGCAATTCTCATTTGTAGCTTAAAAATAAGACCTTTCAATTCCATTTTCAATCACATCATGGATTTTCAATGACTCTTTGAAATGAAGCAGACTATAAGACCGACTAAGCCTCCATACACATTAATATATTCCTCTGGAACTACAAGCCTGACACAGTTTTGTGAACAGATTTCTGTGTGATGCAGACATTAACAGAGAAACCTAACAACCAGGATAGCCACCAGTACTTTGACAAACAGAAATTAGTATTTTAAACACTATCTCTTGCCAGATTTCCAAGATACAATCTGTAATCAGCTGGCCAACCAACTGCAGGGACATCAGCAGACAGGTTTGTAGCAGACAAGCGGTGACACCTGATGTGGTACCTTTTATTCCCACACTAAAACCAGCCCACACCAACGCACACAACCGTGCTGCTCTTTGTTCTTCTGTGGTTCTAGCAAGTCCCTGGGAAAAAGCTTGTATAGAAAGTCAGTTTATCCAAAGACAATAAAGGCTTTTAAACAATTTCTTGAAATAGAAGAGCAGAATTATCCTCTTAAAAAGATTAGAATAATATGCACTGGCATCCCTTCCTTCTTTGTGCTACCAGGGATCATGTCTTGTTAAACAGTGGCAATAGTGGTACTATATACAGGTGAGATACTAACCAGCACTTCTGTTTTGTTATCTGTACCTGCTTAATAATGCTGAGGTGCTGCTTTTCTGTTTCTGTTCGTTTTTTCAATTCATCTTTTAAGTTGTCCTTTTCTGAGCAAATTTCCAAAATCAGTTCCTGATGCTTTTTATTTTCTTTAATCAATCTGTAAAGAAAAAAAAAAGGGAAGAAATTAAAAACAAGGTAAATGAGTTTCTGGTTGGTTGTTTTCAATTTTGAGATACATGATTTTTGCTCTTTGATCTGCAAATTTTATTGGGAAGCCAGAAACCCTAATAAAATTCATGAAAGCCTTACAAAAAAAACCCCAGAATAATGTTGTGCCTGTGAAACTTAACTCCAAACCAGCAAGCAACATCTTCCTTGTGAGGAAATTGCTTGTTTCCAGCATTTTGGGGTTGTCGTGATACAAATGACAAGAGACATTTGGTAACTCCCTGAAACTCCAGAGCTATACGTGTTAGTAATTTTAAGGTACATGTAAGACAGTAACTTCCAGTCAGACAGTTCCACCAGTCAAATGTCTAAAAATGCAGAGATTTTATACACTTAATGGAGTGAATAGTACCCAGAGTACCCCTGGAAGTTCACAGCCTGGTAAGAAATGGAATCCTGATTTTTTTAAAATCCTAAGTAGGTATATAACAAGTGTCCATGCTCATGCTCCTTATAAAATTCAATTTTAGCAATAGTTTCAGTTCAGCTCAGCTGCCTGAAGCCACCACATACCTAGTTTGATGTGCTAGCATAAAACTCTGAAGTTACATTTTCAGAACTGTTGAATAAAAAGTCTCAAATATATTTACATGTTTGCAGACCTGCTAGATGGTGGGTATTTTATGCCACTAACTGCATGAATTTGTGGAAGGCACGCATTTACCCGGAAAAGATATTTAAATATCCCTTTACACAAATATTTTCCTCTTTAGCTCTACTCTGCTGAAAAAAAATTCCTCTAAACAAACTAATCTCCTAAATTATAAGGAAGCAGAAACCAGTGAAAAAGAGCTTAGCATCTGTGATCTGGTTTTGATCTATTAATGAATATTCCAGGATAACAAATTCTTAATTTATGCCATAGCTGCTCATGTATATATTTGGATATGATCACAGGAGAAAACTTTGCTATTTTCAGAACAATGTTACAAGAAATTCTACTGATCATAAAGTAAGGGAAAAAATAAACACAACCCAGAATACTCTTTGGACCAACCATGACATATTCCACAGCAGTTTTACAGTCCTGAGACGTCCCCAAGAGTCAAATGGGTGCAGCTGGAGAGACCAAGCATATATTTATATATAAAGCTTTCTGTATGTATACATAACATATACATACATACATAAATATTTTTCTTTAAGAAAGTAACTGATCCACGGCTGAAAACGCTGACCTGAGTTTACCTTAAACAAGTAAAACTCATTACCTCACAATTCCTGGAATTGCAACTATCTACACACCCACCACACAGAGGAGGAGATTCCCATTCCTCCTCTGTAACTCCTCAATGTCTAACTGTGCATTCTCACTCCTTCCTGACATCAACTGACTTTCCTCACATTTATGATTTCTCAGGTTAACTGGTGAAGTGCGAGAGAACATTTTCCCTACTGGGACGCTCCCTCCATCTCGTTTCCCTTCTTCTGATGCCCTCCCATATCATGGTATTGGAGAGCTTTATATGAAAAACAGGACACTCATTTCCAGTTCTGCAAAAAGGAATAAATATGAAATTAGAGGCTACATTTTGCTAGCAAAAAAACCCAACATTTCTAAGGAGGTAACAAAATACGAAACACCAAGTAAGGGATCATGAAATCAAGCTTTTGATGAACAGAAATATTCTTCACGTTGTACACACTGCCTGGTAGAACTATTAAGCCCAGTTCATTACAGTGAAGCTTATAAGCCATGTACTTCAGAAGTTGTTCTATAAAATGGGGGAAGACATTGGTTCATCTATAGATCACACTTCCAACTCAAAACAGCAGCTCTCAGCAGATTAACAACTTTGCTGGATTATGACAAGAAACCGAATATGACTTGAAAAGGAAACAAGCAATTTCAAACATAAATAAAATGCACATTGTGGGAGTTAGTGCTTTCAAAGATTCATTTTTCCAGAGACACATATGGACTGAATGAATCCTGGGCTATTTGTATTTCACCATTACTTTTACAGTATTTAAGCAATATTAGACATTGGCAGGCTATTCAATGACACAGTTGGCTATTCAGTTCCTGCCAAATTCTGCAAGAATTCAGATATCTAAGCACACGCTTTTATTTACAAGTACATACCACAAGTAAAAATAATTCCTCACTTAGGGAACATAATTAGAAAAGGCCCATTAGCTATCCTTTTAACAACTCAAGAGACAATTTGCTTCATACCAAAGTGTTATATACAGTTGCACACAACATGCAGCCCAAATTGTTCAGTACAAACCTTCAACTGTGATGAGCATACTCAAATACTCACTTTTTTATAGTCTGTTCTTGCTGCAGGTATTTGTCTTGCACACATTTTTCAAACACAGCCAAGGCATGTTCACCCTTCTGCACACCATTTAGGAGTTTTCGCTCCTTTGAAAAATCCGTGGATAAGAGTTCAGACTCTATTTCCTTTAGCAAATCCTCCTGTGAGGAAGTCTGATGTATTGTGGAAATAAGCTTCTTTGTGTAGTCTGTGTCAAAAGGGCTTTCTGAATAGATTTTATCACTTGATTTTTTCCCAAAGTCAGACTCCTCCCTTAGATCCTGTAATATTTCCATTAATGATTGTTCCGTCTGTTTAGTTTTTGGATTGTGTCGTTCAAGTTCTTCAGTAGATGAATGTTCTGGTTTTGTGGAGCCTTCTACCTTTCTTTCACAGCAGATATTGGCACAGCAGTCTGTCCCTCCACTCTGCTGCTCTCCTTCTGTTGGGGCCCCATTGCTGCTTATGCCAACAGCTGTTGAATCTGGATCCGAGGGCAAACTTGATCCCCTTTCCGAGACACCAGCATCATCTCCAGTGTAACTGATGCTTGAGCAGTCCTCCATTCCAGATGTTTTATCACACTTCTCATTATCTGGGGTCTTGAAAGAGGCATCATTCGACACATTGACTGACTCCAGTGTGCTTTGCATTTCTGGTAAATGTTCCTCCACAATCTTCCTTCAGAAATCTAGATGCACAATTCATATTACACAAGATATTATATTCAAAACCAAAAGAGACTGAGGGGAGATAAAGGCTACTAGTAAGTAAATTCAAAGCATTACGTTGTGTTACGCAGAGTTTGTTGCTCTTTCAGCACCACTTTAAGTAAATGCTCCAATATTAAGTTTTTCTAAAACAAGGTGAGAAATCAGGGATAACAAATAGCAATTAGTGAGACAGTAAATGCCAAGACAATAAAAACACCAGATTTTTAGAATTATTAATTCTACCATTTAAATCCACAAAAATTCTAAGTAATCACCTCTGAAAAGCACTTCAGACATAAAACGACAAAAAAAAGTAACCATCTAGAGTCTTACAGCTTTCGCTTTCCTACACATGATTTGAAAGCAACAATATGTCTTGACTCATTTTTACAGGATATAACATACAACCCCCCTATCCAGCCAGAATATTCAACTTCCTTACTGTCACATCCTCACTCAGCAGTCATACAGCTAATGTATATGTACCCAGGAACCTACAGGAAGGGACTGGGGGAGGATGGGGGTGAGATTCTCTTTTTCCCATCTGCTTTCAAGAAACCAAAATCCCCTGTGGAAGAGCCCAGATGGTCTGTGGCAGACATGCTCTCTCAAAAAGTAGCTTGCAGAGCAAATATTAGAAGACTTGAAAAGCTCTGAAGAAAGTGTTCTACTAGCAGGACACCATCTTGAGATCCCAACAGCCAGAACACTTACGGAAGAGCCTGGATATAACACCAGATCTTCTTTTTCAGGATTCCCAGATGTTCAGGTGCCTGGTAAGAAACTGGCAATTTTAGCAAGCACAAGAAGCTCTTATTTCCATTAGGAGAAATTCATTACAGCAATCCTAACTTTTAGATGCAACCCTATCCCGCTATACTGGATGAATTAGGCTATTTAAAAACAAGGCAAATTCTTCTTTATAAATTCAACTCTGCTATTCCAACAGTTATCTCAAAGAAAGCAGTAACCTTGCCACCTTGCAACATCAAACTTGTTTTCACCCTTGCTTTCTCATTTGTTCAGCTCTCTCACAGAGCCACGCAGTCCAAGTCACTCAGCTCCATGCTCCATGCCCTGCCCTTTGCCTCAGTACTGCTTGGCTCCACTCCCCCTAGTCCTGCCTTATTAGCCAACATTCCGGACTAAGGCTCACACTGCTAAAGCAGAAGGATAAGTGAGTCCTATTAGGTTTGTCATTAATTGCTACCACTATCACCTTGCACCATAAGGTATAAAAATCAGTGAAGGAAACAAAGCAGCAGCTTCAGCCCAGCTCTTCCTACCAGGAAATACCATCACACAAAACATCTACAACCAGTATCTGAAAGCAACAGTTGAGCTACAACTGCCCCTTAATCAACAAGACGAAAGCATATGGAAAACTGAGCATATGGCTGAGAGTACGAAAAGGAATATGTCATGACTGGACAAGAGTCACAAATAATCAAACAAGAATTATACATTTATTAACTAACATGCAAACCACCTTTTCTTTTTCGGTTTCAAAGCAAAAAACCTCAAGGTCACAATCTCTAACTCTGTATAAATCAACAGGAATAAATGGTAAGGGACAGGTACAAACGAGAGAGTCTGTACACAATGTGACACTTTTACAAGGATTTGCCATTTTACAAACAAATGTCTGATAATTAAAAAAATCCTTGACTCTCCTTTGCTTCAAATGATTTATGTTTAGGTCAACATTGGAGCCAAGAAATCCATCTACTTGGTTTGTGCAGTCCAAACAAATGCTCTTTTGGAACCTATCTAATCTCTGGTAACTTCTGCTAGTAATGAAAGCTCACACTGTACTACTGACATTCTAAAACAAAAAAAAAAACCAACTGACAATCTCAATGTGTAAACAAAAAGCATGAGTACTTTTTCTCGCAGTTATGCTCAGTTTGATAGTAGCAGAGCACGTTAGGTCCTACTTAATTAAAAAGCCATTAAAAACCAATGCTTTGAGACTGGTGCATTTAATACAATCAATAACTGTGAGTCAGTTTGCAAATGGTACAGTTTAGATGGAAGAAAAATTCACCTTCTAGTAACTGTTCCCTCTCGTCATAGGTAGTTTATAATCCATTCAGCTGTAAAAGATGGTATTATATTAGCATAAAGCTGAAGTACTATTTTTTTCTATAGCAGTTACTCCAGTCTAAGCTCTTGCTGATGCTTTCTATGGAATGGTCAGAGGGGTTTTTTAGCTTATTTTAAGCCTTTTATAAAGTATCTTCTAAAGTGTTATAAAATCTCCAGAAATGTGTAGTTGTTTGATGTACTGCTGCCTCAACCCTGCTCATGACTGCCCAGCTGCTGCAGTTCACCACTTCCACAAGAAAAGAAGTGGTAGAACCAGATACATGAGCTTCTTTGTTGGTTCTTATACCTAAAATTTCCAGTCCAGTCAGCAAACTAGGGGGT
The DNA here is from genome assembly GCA_013396775.1 of Cephalopterus ornatus. Classification (NCBI taxonomy): domain Eukaryota; kingdom Metazoa; phylum Chordata; class Aves; order Passeriformes; family Cotingidae; genus Cephalopterus; species Cephalopterus ornatus. Next base: position 89,782 of record VZRE01001875.1, read on the forward strand.
ATTTATCTTCATATGAAAGTAACAAGTGAAAAATACAGCCCTGTTAAGAGAGCACATTAGGAAAATCACAAAGTTTTCTTATTGTGTTACTTTCTTCTATAAATAACACCGTGAATTAGAGAGAAAGATTAATCTACATTGGAGCAGAAATACAATTATTTGCACAACTCAATTAGTCACAGAGCAAAAAAAAAAAAAAGCCACCTACTCCATGTCCATAATAGCTTACAGTTAATACCAATCATAAATAGTTTCGTATGAAACATAAGAATTTGACTAGTGATTATACAAATTGGTTAAAGCATGAAAAGTAAATTATGATTCAGTGTTTCCTACAGTCCTACTTTAATTTTCAATGGTATCTAGCATATAATTTACCACATTAAGTTCCCAGTCTTTCTGATTCCAATACACTGGATTTCAGACTTATCTGCCCAAATCTGTCTGAATCTGTTCATGACATACATAGATTTTTTTTTTCCTACTGTCACTCAACAGTATTAGTTTTTGCATTTCTAACTTTTAAACAGAAACTGAACAGTTGATCATAGGACCACAATTTATTTTCACATCAGAAATGTCCACAAGTTCACACTGATATTCAAATATCTTTTGGATATCCAAAGTTTGTTGTGCCTCCCTCAGGCAACTGAGTATAGCAGATACCTCCTCTGTACTACCAGGGACAGAAAACTGCAGTAACCCTACTAAAGGAAGGGCTCATGGCTTTGTACGCAAAAGGTTTTGTGTGAAAGAAGCTTAAAAGGATCAACACTGCCAGCCTAGCACTAGCTAGCTGAAATGAAACATTCTAATATCTGACTGTTTTACCTCAAACACACAAATACGGCTAGTTGCAGATATTATTTGGACACCAGCTACACATTTGATAGCAGCTCCATGCCTTTCCAGGTTCAATGTCAATCTTCTATCACCCTACTCAGCCTTACAAATGGTTTTTCCAAAATCAGGGAAGCACTAAGCTACATATCTTGCACTTTAAAAAACCAAAATAGTTTAATGTCTGTTATGAGGTTCAAAAACAATCAAAAAAGGCAAATCTCGACTCAAGCAAGTGAACTGGTTTATGTAACGATACGTTCAAACACCAAACAAGCACACAGTGTGCTGACTGACAGCAAAGCGCCAAGTGAGCACTGGCCGACCTTCTTGCACTGTTTTGCTAAGCTTCCACCTTCAACCACACGCTCTGCTCCCTTCTCAGGGCTGATGTTCATCCTAACAATACAGCACAAGTGTGTTGCTCCTCCTCCTCCTCTCCATGTGATGTTTGTCTCACCCTCACAGTGTATGCCCCTTCTGCTGCCTATGCCACAGAGAATGTAATCACTACCAAGTCAGCTTAAAAGCCCAAGCAGGAACTTCTCCTGGCAGTTTGGGACCAGCCCAGCCCAAGTTTGCTTGCCCACATACCGTGAATAACTTCCATCCATCTAATGCAGCATGTGAAAAGCCTTCTGTCACTGGGCTGTAACACTTTGCTGCTGCTGTGACAGGACTCTTTGCGCTCACATAACTGGTCTGACCAGTCCTCCTCCTCTCTGTTTTACAGCTCACGATTAGTTTGACACTCTAACACACCTTCCCGGGTCCCTGCCCCTATTCCACAGCTGAGGACACAGCCGGCTGTGTTTCCCCACAATGCAGCAACAGAAACCAAAGCAAGTGGAAACGCAGCAATTGAAAACGTGGTGATGTGAGCAGCAGAGAATGAGGAAGAGGAGCACAGCTCAGCCAGGCTCACTTTGCAGACTAATGGGCGCTCGGGCCACATTTTCACAAGCAAACAAAACATCTCCCTGCATATATACATCAGAATACAGACTGTACCCTTCAAAAAGCAAAACTTTGCCTTTTTCTTAAAGATACACTGTTTTCTCTCATCATAGATGTGCTCTTCAATACGCCCATACATACTTTTCCTAATTACTCACAAAACTAAATTTAAATCTGCATCAGCACATAGGACCTCCAAGTCCTAAAGTAAAATTTAAAATGGGTAAGTAGTTAAACAGCAGCCACGGGACACACAGTATTAAAGGCTGGTACTGGCAAGGGTTACAATCATTTATCATGCTACTTAAATTGACATGTGCTTATCTGCTAAACTGTTGATAGCACAAGTGATTGGAATCAAAAGCAGGGAGCAGAGAGCATGCCAATACAATGAGTGGACAACACAACAGCTTTTTAAGACAGAAACGTCTCACAGGTATGTAAGAGAATGCAAATACTCAGGAAATAGCAATTTTTTCATTCACTTTCTTTGTTACACAATATAAGCATCCTCTATTAATAGCTAACCAAATGACAAAAATAGGAACAAATGTGACAATCATTCATTTAAGCTCTTCAAGAAAGTATCTTATAAAACATAAGTATTCATTAGCTTAGTAGAACATCAAAAATCTTGATACATGGTTCTATAAGATAAAAAAAAAAGAAAAAGAAAAAATACTTCCCGTAGCCACCTTCAGCAGCAGTGCAGAGAAGCTTATGCTTTAACAATGAATTCTCACCTCAGAGTCCATTCACTGGCACAGAGAAAAGCAGTCTCTGCAACAGTCAATCCTCTTCTTTTCTCTGCTGAAAAGTACATACACTCCTACTTTTTAGGAAAGCTGCTGACACCCTCATCCTTACCTGCTCATCCACTGTACCGGTTGAAAATCCTTCCCCCCCACCCCATTCCAGTACTGCTCCCAGCCACTGAAAAGTAATTCATGATGAAAGCATTTCCCTATATGCCCTCTACTGTCTGCACAGATCTAATTAGGAGCACAACCTGTCCCAACTACAGCCTGCTATCGTGTGAGTACAGGCATGTGCTGAGGATCTGGTACATTTTAATTCAATATTATGTCATTTCAAACTGCCTGTCTTTTCAGTCTTCCTACTCAATGCAAACGTGATTCTTTTAAACCCCTAACTACAAAGGACTTTCCTAAGCAGATGCACTATTAACTCTAACCTTTAATTTCATAAAATTGATAGTTTGACCTGAAGTATCAACACTTAAGTTGTAAATAGGCAAGGAGGAAATTACTTTGCTTCAGCCAACTTTAAAATACATGCAAGAGGACATCTAAAGAAACATAACAAATTGTAACTATAGGAAGCATTTGCTGAGGTGTGGCTGTCTAGAAGAACTCACTAAGAACAAGGGGAAAACACAAAGTGTGTGCCTTGTCACCTAGTAACTATCACAATGGGGCTCTTTTACAACAAAGAGATTAAAGAATGACTGGAGTGTGTGCCTGGGGTGGTTCTGTAAGCAAACAGACTGACGGTCATGGTCTTCAGAAATAAAAATTACTGCTTTAAAATTAAAAAAAAAATGTATGCTACAAAGCTTAAAAATACTGCAGAATGAGGGGCACAAAAGAGAAGGAGGGACTAATGCTTCAAGGGTGTGTACATATACAAAACCTTGTTCAAGCCAGGGTTGAAAAGAAAGTGAAGAGCATTGAGGTAAGTGACTCTGAGGCACAAAACCTTCTGAAAGGGAAGTAATAGGAAGTTAATACAGTAAATGCAGTTCACTATACATGAGACACATTCAACCACACAACATATTATATAATGGGCAGTCAACTATGTCAGCTCCATTCAACAAGAAATGGGTTTGCATCATCTTTGGGTACACGTTTTTCACTCATAGCTGTGTTCCTAAGAGAGGCCTTGTAGCAGAGTCACTGATGAAGACAGAATCATCTGCTCTCCAAACAAGGACACAAACAATCCACAAAATCATGAAAAAACAGTTCTCACATCAGCTAAGATCATAGTTGTTCTTCAGCTCTGGATACGTAAAAACCAGGTTTTATACACCATGAAACGAGCTCATTTTTAATCAAAAGTACAAGGTAAATTTACAAAGCTTTCCTTTCTCCGTTTCAGATTTGTCACAGCAGAGTACTCAAACTTCCTTTAAATAGTAGACTAAAGTCTCAAAATTACTCGAAGCTGCAACACAGATAAGATGCATTTCAGAGAGCAGGTGGGGAACAAGGAGAGAGCAAGTGCTCCATGGCTCATGGGCAGATGACTGCAACAGTCAGCAGGGTCCCTAAGTACCATGACGTAGCCAGGCAGGCAGCCCAGTGACAGAAAAACCTGGTGACGCCGACACAAGAAGCTCATGTTCCGACACAAGAAGCTCATGTTCACAGAAGTCCCTACCACTCTTACATGGATGTCAACTCAGCACTCAGAGTTGCTTTGTCACTGCAGCGTGTGCTGTGAACTTGCTAAGGCAACACTGCACACCTCTAAACGAAGTCCACGCGTTTACAGGAAAAACCTACCTCGATAATAAGGCCCTTGAAATTGCTTCAGAGCAATTCTCTTTATGTTGTAATTTGTGACCCTTACTTCCTTGTTCTTTTCCAAGAACTGCATCGATAACTCACAAAATTGCTGCTGTTACTCTTTATTTTGCTGTACAAGATGGCACATTCTCAAGACAAGTTCCACTGCAAATTCATCATAAAAGTCTAAGCAAACACCCTTCAAATGCTCTGTAATACTCACTAATCTTCCACATTGGTTCTGGTTTCTGAACTATGCAGTTCAGCTTCAGCATGCAGTGTCAGTAACTAGAAGGCATAATGCTCGACCTTTGGAGAGCTTCTTATGAGGATATCTATAAAAAGGGTTTATTCTTAACATCCTGAGACTGCCCAGTGAAAGCAAATCATTACTTCTTTTCCCTAGTACCAGACCAAAAGACTTGAGCAGCACTACACAGAACTCAAAACAATGAGCTGTCTATTCCAGGTGCCATGTTACTGTTCTCTGTGCCACATTCCTAATTATTTTACAAACACCTCTGCTCTTCTGCATCCTTCTCTCCAATTCAACCAAAAAAATGCTTGTTTGATATATGGGTTGACAGAGATTTTTTTTGCTAGCAGATCACAGTGTTGCGGGAACAAGAGAGGAAAAAACAGCTTCATTTTGATACTGGAGGTGCCAGAAGCAGACATTTATGAATCACTACGGTTCTGGCAAAACTGAATTTAGGAAAGTGGACATACAGCTTGCCTTCATATCTAGAGAGTTGTGGGTTTTATCTCTGCACAGCCCAGTGTTAGATGAATAGAAAAGTCTATACCCCAGTTACAACAGTTATAAATGCAATGCTTTCCCAATGACTGCCCTGTTTGTTCACCTCCAATTCTTCAGACAGCAAAGTAGAGCACAGAAGCACCTGAAGCTGGAGCTGGTCTAAACAGGTACCAGAAACTGTTTATTTCATTACTCTGGCTTTCCAACAGCTCTCCAATCATCAAGAGGCCTGTTCATTGATATGTTATACCTGAAAACAGAAATACTTTCAAATCAGTTGCATGACCTTTCAAAGCTGATATTATAATAATGACAACAATAATAATAATAATAAAAGTCAATGCACAAACACCAAAGGGCTAATAAAAAAGTCCAAACTAACAGCTAAATCTAGAACTGGGAAGTCTGGAAGACAGATTTTTTTTTTTAATGAAAAGCATTATCCTCATAAAATTCTAACTGGCAAAGAAAACACTGTCTTCTTTTCTGTATCACCCAGTAGCAGACTAAAATGCAGTGGAGAATTTCCAAGAGGACGCTACATGCATTTTATATCTATGTTGAAGATTCCCACTTACAAAATTTATTTTTACATACAGTTCATTGCACTCAAGCAGAATCCCAACTCAGAAGCATCTCTGTCTAAACAGCTACTACTGCTCACGCAGCAAAGACAAATACATAACTTAAACAAAACCACATTTATCATTTATACTGCAATAATGTGTTGCCCTCTTTCCCCAATCACTGCAGTATAGACTAAGGGCTCTGCTAAGGGCATTTTTTTTTATACTGCCTTCCGTTTCCACTCATGCATCTATGCAGTGAAGTGACATATGACTGAAATGTCAATGGTCATAAGAGTGTTTTTGATGGAGCTCAGATGCTCATCAGAAGACCCCAACAAAAGCAAAAACTGCATATCAGCAGCATTTGAACAGTTTGGTTAAAAATCCACTTTCCTCTTGAAAGTTCCTGGGTAACAAAAAGACAAAGTACAAATGATTTAGCCAGTTTTCAATTGCAAATTCGAGTTAACATGAGATGCAATATAACCCAGTGTAACTCAGGAGATGGACTTCATTTCAAAGAGTTAATTAGTATTTATTGGCTGATGAACACTGAGGAGAATAATAATGATTTTTAGAGTTTTCTTGACAAGGCACACATATATGAAGCTATCAGCAACCAAAGGAAAACTTTAAGAAGTTACATGTAAAAAAGCCTCACAAATGCCACAGAATTTATTATAATGACCATAATTTGTCTGAACAGTTTGTTCCACAGTGGACTGTTCCTCTCCTTTAGATATCACACTACAATATACTCTATTAGAAACAATCTTAGATGAATCACTACAGAATAATAAAGTACTATTATCTTTAAACACATCACCCTAAGACAGAGACATTAAAGTAACCATTAACTACCAGACAACTCTTAGAATCAGCTGCCACTTCAATTTAGGTTTAATTCCAACCTATGACACTCAGATAAGAAATGAAGCTGTAGGACAGCTTATATGCTACCATATATGTAATGACAACCCAATAAATCTGCTAAAGAACAATTCTGGAGTACGAAAACATTTCTATCTTCTTATAGTGGGGTTTTTCCACTGTAAAACCCAAGATGCCTCTCTTCAAAAGCTTTTCATGTCTTTTCTAGACAATAGTCATTATTCAAGCTTTTCCAAGTCAGCGCCAACCTGTCATTCCATCAGCTCTTGCTAAGAATTTTCCATCACAATAAGACTAAAAATAAAATTGAAGAGATTTTTTTCAGTTTGTTTATCTTACTGTAATCCTGATAATACTTTCATCTAAACTAATCTGGACAGACTGAACGCACCTTTCTACTTCACTTGTTGGATGAGGTTTTTTGTTTCTTGTTTTGAAGCTGCTTTTTCCTTAACTACTGTCTACTGCTCAACAAATTCCAAAACAAACTACACTGGCAAAACAAACTTTACTGTTGTTCCCAATTAATACCCAACTTACCTGTATTTTGCACGGTATCTTTCACAAGAAGTCTGTCAAAAATTACTTTTCCAGATTAAGCATTATGTCACCAGGCAATACTGCAGAGGAGAAAAACTTAAATCTTTGAGATAATTCTATTTGCAACTGAAGCTTATTAAAAAAAAAAAAGAGGATTTAACTAAAAAAGTTCTATTCTACATAACAAGATAAAAAAACCGCAGCTCTACTGCACAGTCCTGTAGAGGGACAAACCAAAAGTTTCAACTAAATAGAAAGGGATTGGGATAGAAAGGTCCACAAAACCAGATATTTTACATAATCTAGTGTGAGATGAATTTCAAAAACATCCTTCTGGCTTCAAGTTCTAACATTTGGTTACAACTCCACACATAATGTTAATCAGAGCAGCAAGCCACCCAAGTTCAGAAGTGATGAAACACAATAAAAGGAGATAAACTGGACTGAAAAGCATCATACCCCTTAAGAAAAAGACAGAATTCTTAAGCTTAAGAAGAGATGCAGTTGATCACCACTGCTTGTATTTCATACAAAACAAAGGGTGACCATGAGGTCTCATACACTCAAGGTCTTCCTGTATTCCTGCATTCAGAGAGCACACACAGGAAAACAAGAAATACACCTGAGTCCCACCTACAGTAGCTCTCCCAATATTAATTCACTTTTGTCCAGGATCGAATAGATGATACTGTTCTAATTCAGACTGAAGAGTACTAGGGTATTACTGAGAAGGAAGATGCAATGTAACATGGTTCCATCCACACAGAAACACTCGAGGACTGCAATACAGACAGCACAGCTGTGACTCGCAGCACAAGTGGAGGCCTCTTGAAACACCTGGGACATCAAGTCCTCCAGCCCAGGCATAACTTGACACAGTTCCTGACTCAGCTCACACAAAGACTTGCTTTGATGCACATGCTTGAAGGGAAGGGAGTGCATGTACACAGTGGGTACTCCCAGGATTTCCTTGCTTTTATCAGTTTAATACTTAATTACTTTTCTCAGTTTTTTAATCTGACTTTATTAAGCACCGACTGCATAGCCTCATGCCAGCACCAAGGTGCAAAGCTCAGCATTTCTATCAATTCTTTGAACATGGGACAAGTGCTTTAGCACAAGGTTTACTCAAACTTTATCCTTACTTACGTCACAAGTTCAATAGTTGAACAATAGCATATGATGCCTTCAGGGCACCGCCAGGTTTTCTACCAACCTCGTGCATGTGTTAATAATATGGTCATATTAACTCCACATCTGGAGTCAAGTAACAGCACCACTCCAAAGTAAAGTCCATCAGTTAAGGTTTAACAAGTGAGGCTGGGTTTGTTCCCATCACAAGTCACGTGGTACACCTTGAGAGTGTTACTTTTGGTCATACTAGTTCTAAGGTTTGAAGCTCATCTATCAGGGGAAAACAACATTCTACTAACAGCATCCTTTTACTGTGAACTTCGTAAGACTTGGATACTTAAGGGTTCACGTACAGACTTGCAACTTTCTGTTACTAGAGTGTCTTCAGCACAGAACTACTCTTAAGTTAAGGAAATGAGTTGATACTCCAGCAACCAATGTAATGCCAGCAAAAGCACTACTCTAACCTTTCAGATTTCAGCATCATGCTTGCAGCTTTTCCCTACAGCAGCAGCAGCCATGGCAGTCATTGCTACTGCCCTGTTCGCATTCACATTCTGACACTGGTAACATCACCTGTGCAAAGAAGAATGTCTTAAGGGAGGAGAAGAAATCAAATTTAATGACTGAGCACACATTCTACGACAGGTCTTTTACACCTGTAACAGAGCCATAACTCTTGTTCACACTACAGAAGTTGGAGCCCTGGCAGACCTTCTCACAAACCTGTAATGTTATGGCATTGGTACGATACAGATCTTAGCATATTCAGCATTGGAGATGACAGCATGTTTGCTTCAAATGGCTCTTTTCACATTTTGTTTCTGGAACATGCAAAAGAGTTGTAAAATTCCAACCATGGCATTACCATTTGCATGATCACCGTGTACTGGAAAACACCACTCAGGGGGATGGTAAGGCTCTACTCTTTTTAAACCTGATTTGCATAGAGAGTTTCTCCAGTATCCCTGGAAACAAACAAGTAAAAAACTTCAGTCCTTTAAGGATGTGAACAAGTCAACTGTAAGTCTACAGAAGATGGCCTTCTGTTAATTAGTATGAGGTATTATTACACACAATATTATCACAGTAAAAAAAACAACCAGTATTCCAGGTACTTCTTGAAATTAGGGTCATGATTTTCTCCCCTATTATGACACCCATTTGTTTCTCATGATTTTTTTCTCACCCTCAATCTGATCCAGCAGAGTCTTGGTCTATGACTTAAAGATACAAATTATCCATAAGGCTTTCCAATATTGTTTTTGGCAAGAGGAAAACCAGTTCGGAACAAGCCAGCCCAGAACTAAGTGCAGGATACTACCTCCTGGAACCCACACATTAACAAAACTTGCAGACTACTGATTTAACGTGCCTAATAACACCATAAAAATAAAAAAACCACTTGCCTTTCTACTTCTCATAGCTCTTTAAAAAGCCAGCTTCAGGAAATCCAGTATTAGCCCTGGGTAGTGTTCAGCAACATAGCTGCTAACTATGACCTACAAAAAACACTCTCTGTATTTGGTTCTTCAGTCCTTTTCTCAACACTTCGAAACACTGAATCTCTCACAACGTGAACAAACATCTGTCAACAACCCCAAATTAAGTCCTACAAAGTGACAGAATACTACTGTTTTAAAGTCAAGACAAGAACGCATGATCGAAGATTTTCAGAAAAAGAAGGACTCAAAGGCAATACAGGACTAGGTTTGGGTTTTTTTTTTTTTTCATAAAATGTCATTTCAAATGTCATCTTAAGGCCTCTTGAAACACCTTCACTTTCAGTTTCTCATATCTCTAGAGCTTAACCATCTCCTCCCTAAAGTCAATGGCAACACAAGCATTTATAGTAGCTAGTGATTACATTTCCTTGTCGATAGAGAAAAGCAGCTGTGGCTCATATTATTACAACAATTTCCTTATACAACAGAACATACTGAGACACTGGCCACATGTGAGGTTTTACTGTATTCTGCTTGCAACATTTTGACTTCTGAAAAGCAGTTTTACTAGAAGGTAAAGCAAACCGACACTAAAACTGGAATGCCATACTTCTAATCTTACACACAGGTTTCAATTCCGCAAGAAATCCTCTCCCGGTCTGCACAGAGTCTCGCTGGCAGTATACACATATCAGACTCACCTGTGCAGACTATTTTCCAGGATAAGAGCCAAAATCCACAAGCCTACATCATAATCACCTCGCTGAAGTCCTTCTTTCAAACCTAGGAGGGCAAGCAGCTTTTGCAAATACCATCCACAAAAGCCAGGACACGCACCGTACCGCAGCACCGCAGCCAGCTCTAAAAAATAACCTTCATACTGGCGTAACACTTGCTGGGGTTTGTTATCTAATTATTTAACCATACAGCGAAATCAACACGCAGCCAAACGAAACAGGACAACCTAATTAACACGGTGGAGGAGAAAGCTGTCAAGAAACAAAGAGATTGCGAGCCAGCACCGGAGCCAGCGCTGCCCGCCGGGAGGTCCCGGCTGAGAAGCGGCTGCCAAGGCAGCACTGCACCCCCCGACCCTCCTGTCACCGAGTTCCCACCTCCCTGTGCCTCACCCACGGACCCGCGGCCAGCCCAGTGCCCCCACCCGCACGGGG